>CAJHQP010000730.1:32500-157648 GCA_905132765.1 Moricandia arvensis | reverse complement strand
GCCAGGATCTTAGGAATGTCTTGGGCTGCAAATGTACGTTTAATCAGCAGTATGTTCCACATAGAAGTTCCTGCAATGAGAAAGACTCTCTACCTGCGAGGGTCTTGCCTTGATTGCCAGGATCTTAGGAATGTCTTGGGCTACAAATGTACGTTTAATCAGCAGTATGTTCCACATAGAAGTTCCTGCAATGAGAAAGTCTGCAATCTTGAGAGCTAAGTTGTTGTGGTTAGTAGCGTGATAGTTCGAAGGTCTTGGTAATGGATCAACGATCCAGTTGGCGGACAAAACATTCGAAGTGTTTCCATCACCTACAGATGTAACCAGGCCATGCTTCATCAAATCTCTTTCATGAAGTAAGCTTCTCTAGGCGTACGAAGGTCGAGTACCCACTTTACAATCCAAGAAAGAGGAGTACCTGAAATATCGGTCCTTCATCAATCGAGAGAGCAAAGAATCAGGATTACTCCAAATCCTCCAAGCTTGTTTACCAAGAAGAGATTGATTATGGAGCTCTAAATCATGAAATCCAAGGCCTCTGTTTTCTTTGGAGTTGCAGAGCTTATCCTAGGCAATCTATGGAAGTTTGTGGCGATTGGTATCATTACCCCACCAGAATTTAATCATGGCACTTCTCACCTTGGAGCATAAGTCTTTAGAAAGTCGAAAGTAGGACATAACATAGACTGGTAAAGCCATAGCCACCGATTTGAGGAGAATCTCTTTCCCACCTTGAGATAAAGATTTTGAGAACCAGCCATTTAATTTCCGTTGAAGCTTTTCTTGAATGTTAGTTCAAGAGCTGCCTCTTAGAACCTCTGAAACTCTTTGGAAGCCCCATATATTTTGTTTCTCCACATTCAGCTATGATTCCCAGAATTATTTTGACCTCCTGCTTTCATGAGTCACCAACCTTAGAACCAAAGATGATTGACGATTTCATATAGTTGATGGCCTGGCCAGATGTTTCCTCGTACTCATATAGGATGCGCTTAAGTTTATGACTTTCCTCTTTGGATGCTTTACACAGCAGCAAGGTGTCATCATCGAAGAGGAGGTGATGCAAAGAAGGTCCATTAGTTGAGAGACGAATGCCTTATAACCGAGGAGCAGCTTCAGATTTATTAAGAGAGTGAACCAGCGCTTCAGCGCACATGATGAAGAGGAAGGGTGAAAGTGGATCGCCCTAGCGAATTCCTCTTTTAGGACGAATGAATCCATGAGATCTTTCATTTAGAAGAACCAAGTAAGAGACAGAGGAGACGCAAGACATGATCCAGCTGATCCATTTGCATTGAAACCCCATACATTCCATCAAAACTTCAAGGAAAGGCTACTCTACACGGTCGAAATCTTTGAACATGTCAGTATTTATGGCCATGAACTCATCTGAGATCTTATCATTGGTTCTAAAAAAACGGATCATCTCATGAGATATAATGATGTTGTCTATGATAGTGCGTCCAGATATAAAAGCTCCTTGAGTCTCAGATATTATTTGAGGCAAAATGAGTTTGAGGCGTTCGCAAAGAATTTTTGAAATGATTTTTTCCTGCACAGGCAGAGACTGTGGGTCTCATGTCTTTCATCTGAGTCGGGTGTGTGATCTTAGGTATAAAACACAACTGAGTGTGGTTCCAAACAAAAGGTAGTGTGGCGGTTTTGAAGAAAGACTTGACCTCTCTCAGTACTGCTGGACCGACAAAGTGCCAAACCTTCTGGTAGAATATGCTTGAGAGAACATCTTCACCAGGAGCGCTACTTCCCTTATACTGAAAGCATCTTGTTTAATCTCTTCATTATTGAAATCTCTAGTAAGGAGAGCATTCATCTCCTTAGATACTCTGCCTTCGGACCTTCAAAGAGGTTGTCGAGGTCGAAAGGGTTACTGCTCTCAAAAGATCTCTATTCACAGCAATATTACCTTTGGCGTCTTCGGAGAAATGTTCAACCCAGTCCATCAAGGAGAATTAAGATGCAGTTTCGACTTTTCCTTCCTTTCACACTATTATGGAAAAATCTGGTGTTTTTGTCATCCGATTTTAGCCATTGTTGACGACTATGATGCCAATATTTCTCTTGAGCATGGTATGTCTCAGCTAGCTGAAGTTTCAGGCGCATCATAGTGTGGAAGTTCGGGGAAGGTTTGTTTATTTTCTGTTCTAACTCCAAGTGCAGCCTTTCCATTTTGGTCTCCAAGTTGAGGTCACTAGAGCGCTTCCATCGAAGTAAATGATTATGGAAATTAGAGATGCAATGTAGCAGGGGTGTAGTCTCATCTTCAAACAGCCATCCCTCACTGACCGTTTCTTCTATGCCTTCCTTCTCAAGCATATATTTATCGAAAGAAAATCTGCCTCTGTATGACTTTCTTCGTATGAGAAGCGGGTGAGAAGAGGGCAGTGATCAGAAGCCCACATTCTCAGAAATTCCACCTGACATTTTGGGAAAAGATTGAACCATTATTCATTCCCAAAGGCGCGATCCAGGCCGCATTGAATCAAGATGCGATCACGACGGCCAACTCATGATAGAGAGTTTCAATACTAGGAATCTCTTTGATCTTACATTTTTCTGCTTAGTCCCAGAAAGTTGATGCATGTCTTTTGGTTCCTCCAACCTTTTCTGAGGAATCCATAAGCTCATTAAAATCTCCTACCAGCTTCCACACTTCATCTCTCAACAAGCCAATATTCGAGAGATTGCTCAAAACTACATTCCATCGAGCACGCACTGGTTCACCATAAAAAAATACACAAAGAAATTTAGGGCACCCGATTTCACTTGATGTCAATGATTCTTTTGCTATAAGACAAAATCTCAACATCCAAACTGTTTTTTCACATGAGATAAACCACCACTCAGACCAATAGGCTCTACAGTGGAAACATTTTTGTAACCCGACATATCTTTCAAACCTGTAATATAATTATTCTTTTGCGTAGTTTCTATGAGGAAAAGAATATCTGGAAAGTACACACGGCGTAGCTTACGAAGATGTTGAACTGTTTTTGTGTCCCCGCACCTTGACATTTCCACATCAGTATGCTCACTGGGGAGCAGCGGCTTCAAAGCGGAAGCCCCCGTATGTTCGGGGTTTGGGTTGGAACGTTTTGTTGAGTCAGTTCCAGGGAACTCAGATTTTCATTTGCCTTCACATTTTGCTTCAGTTTGAACTGTAGTAGTTTCCACAGGCTGCAAAGATTTTGCAGGGACTCTGCCTTTGTGTTTCCATGATGGTGGTCTGCCTCTAGGCTTCTTTTCGAACCGAGAATCCCGGTTCCATGGCCCTTATTAGAAGTGCCTACAGAAAGACATGTAGAACTCACGGCAAGCAAAGGAAAAGAGAGAGAGCAGGAGCAGAGCAGAGACCACCAAAGCTGATACTGCGAAGTTGGTTGCTATCTGAATTGTATCCGAAGACCATTCCTTAGTCTTTACTGAGATCGTAGGTCAACAAAGGGGTTGCTAAAACTTCCTCTTGTGTTTTCTCTTCAATAGAGAGGCATGTATGTGATCATCTTGGACATAAATTGACAGTTTGGGTTAAGAAGCCTTCCAAAGAGACTGAGGGTGTTTGTATCGTATACTGTGAAACACGGATAGTCAAGAAGGTTGATGGGCTCATCATCATCAAAAAGACATCGAGTTAAGAGCTTTGTGGAGCAAAGCTTCCTTAGAACTAGAGGCTGAAGGTTTTCCGGAGCTACAAGAGTATGGTGGCAAATTGATGAGAGGAAGTAGGTCAATCAAGGTTGATTGGAAAACTTCCTTAATCTTAAGCAAATAAAAAGACTGTTTTTAATAGAAACTACCAAAATGGCAAAGTCAACAAAAGTCAAACTGATGAAAATGCAAGAAAGGCAAGCTCTTGGGTCAATTTTATTCATTAATATGATCAAATACTAACCTACAATGCTTTAACAATCAACAAATGCTAACCTTTATAGTCCTAAAATCACTAACTTGAGCTAATCTCCTTCTGTGACAATAACTCATATACCAATCAAATTTTTAACATCAATTACAGTTGATTAATTTCCATCAAGTATGCATAAAACTCAATTATTAATAGTCACTAAACACCCTAGCACCAACTTCCATTGCCTAAGCAAGCAAAGCAAATTGATTGGTTCATTCAAGCATACACCTTCTGTTCATGAAACAACATATGATCCAGATTTTGATTTTCAACCTTAATCTAGCATTAAACACACCAATCAAGTAAAGATAATACATTAAGCACATAGCATCATAGATCAAGAACTAATTACTCTAATCTACCAGACCCAAAAGTTCTAAAAGGTTTTACTCACTAATCTCCATGAAACCACTTAAACCACTAAATAAATTTCCTATGTTCTGTTAAAATATGAGCTTCAAAATATATGTTTACATGTTGATCTTTCATCTATTTTTCAGTTTAATATGCTCCAAAACCGATAGAACCGCTCCAAAACCTGAAAATATACAAATGCACATGAAAATGCATTATATACTATTAAATGCAATCCAAATAAACTAAAATATGGTGAAAATGAATTCTTAAAATATGTAAGATGCAAGACATCAACCCCCCCCCCCCTAAACTTATCCTTTATATGTCCACTAGTAAACAATTAAATAAAGCTGATGAAAGAAGTTTAAAAGTGGGAGCTAATAGCCAAAAGAAACAATTCATAGCCCTAAACATAATATTCTAAGAGAAATATAGCAAATAGAATGAACAATTTTCCCTATTATACTCTTCTCAAGGTCTATCTCAACTCCAATATCTCTACACAAATTGCATACTCATCAACCAAAAAGTCTTTAAACCAACTCTCACATTCATTAACAAGCATATAAGGAAAAGTCGTGCAAATTAGCATGTGCTCTCGATCATTTTGTTTGGTAAGTACAAGGGTTTCAAGAGATAAATAAGAGAAGGTTTCAATGCATCTTTCATGGTGCTTTTCATTGAAGAATAGTAGCAATAATATTATGCAAATTTATCTAAGAAAGGGAGTAATTCATGCATACAAGATTGATTCTCATTGTTCTACACTTTCCTAAATGCATTTCAAGTTCTACCAATTGTCCTCAATGTCAAACTCATACTTTTTCCTCCCACAAACATCATGCTCCTTTTTCACTCACCTAGTGAGAGGGTTTTCTATTCATTCACTTGGAGCTTTTCTTTTGAACTTTTTCATTTCCTTATCCCTAGCGGCTTTTATTCTTTAAACACTCTTTTTTCATTCTTTCTTACTCACATTCTTCCCAAACCCAAATATTAATATCTTTCAAGCTCAACAAACCAACTTCACCTCCTAGAATCTAGCTTAAATGAGGTCTTAATGGTTATCCAATAATGAGAATCGACCATTGTCGTTCTCAGCACTCTCAAGGTTTTACACATGTCAAGCTACCACAATAAGGCCGCACTCAAGCAAATAATGATAATTTTAAGGAAGGTTTGGGTTTAAGGGTATGGGGTTTTTAGGTTAACAAAGATTAGTAGAATGGAATAAGATAACCCAAATGTGTATGTTACCATGATCAAGTATGCATATGCCCATATGCAAGCGAATTTAAGTTTGCTATATTTCAAGTATTTGGAGTTGGTTTCAAGAACAAGTCAATATCAAGCACACAACAAGTTTCAAATAGAGTTTTCAAAGACCAAAACATACAAGCTTTTACAGAGATGTTTAAGCTACATAATATGCTTGTCTAGTGTATCATTTTGAATTCTAGACACATGTTCTTTGAAAGGAAATTCAATCACAGCTCTCTACGCGTATAATGAAACATATATGCTTTTACTCAATCCTAAGAACGAAATGAGATATATGATTCTACATGATTCTTTTTGATATTTTTGAAAATTTTCAAAACTTTTGGGGTTTTGTATGCAATAAGTATTCACAATGCAGTGAGTGAGACTCAAGATGACAAAAAATAAATAGAACACAACGTGAGATAGAAGACTCTCCCTAAACTTCCTTCATACAATCCCTAGTGTGAGAGTAAAATTGAAAGGGAGAATAAAATATGTACAAGGTTAGGAGTGGGACTTACTTGGATTGTTGGCTGAATTGGGTGGTAGGAGACTGTAGTATCCCTCCTGAAGGGATAAAAAGGTTGATATTTATAAGTCAGAATTCGGACCCAAGCTTTTAGGAATCAAAGTATCTTGAGCTATGTTAAGTTTTGATTATAGAAAACTTGACATGATTCAGAGAAAAATAAAATTTGGTCGAGCATTTATGTATGGTGGTCGAGTCATTGGTCATTGGGTCAACCAGGAGTTTTGATCGATGAAAAACATTTTAGAAGAATGACGTTTTTGGAAGCAAAACATTTCTGAAGCACGAAGTTTTTGGAAGAACTTAGTATTCATAAATATTATGTTGGAAACATAATAAGTCAGATGCACAACGGGAAATAAATATGACGGGATAGAAGTAGGATGGGATAATCTAAAGTTGGACAAACCCTAATTTTGACATTAAGGAATATTTTACGGGAAGACGGGTGATCTAAAAATATTTACCATCAAGGTTATAGTTACGTCCAACATTTATTGAAATATTCAGTTCCTCAGAAACGGCGTGGAAAACTATTTGGGATCGATAGCGGGTCAAAAATAGGTCGAAAGGATAGAACTCGGACGAATGGACTAGGAAGCGCGAGGTGGCTCGATACATGTGATCATTATATGGTGGCGAGCATCTAGCAGGATATGTGGCAGGGGAAGCACTAGGTGTTGCAATGCATGGAACCGGTGCATAGTGCTAGACATGTAGAACCACGAGGTTTCGCCGTGCATGTAACCGGTACATGCGGCCAGACGTGTATGAGCACAATGTGTCACCGTGCATGCATCCAGACCTGCAGCCTGACATGTGGGAGCATCCAAACATGCGGCCTAACATGTGGGAGCAGGTGTGGCGCTTTGCATACAACCAAGTCATGCAGTCCGATATGTGGCCACCGTGTGTCGCTGCACATGCGACAGGGATCATGCTGTTTGACATGTGGTCGACCACACGGCCTGTCCTTACTGTCTGCTGCCTTTTATAAATACAAATGCCCTGCCTTCATTTGTTACACATCATAACACTTAAGATCAATTCAAAAACGTGGGTTAGAGAGAGAGAGAGAGAGAGAGAGAGAGATCAAAATATTCGGCCAACACCTAGAGGATTTTATGTTTGAGCTGAGAGTTTTCCATGGGAGGGCATACAAGGTCAGACACACTTTTGAGATCAGTTGGGACGGGAAACTACTTGAGAAGTCCGAGAAAGGATTTTGACTTCGGGCAAGGGGTCAGCTACAAAAAAAACCAAACACAGTGAGTCACGACCATTGATTTTTGACTTGTTTTCAAGAAGGTTCCCGTTACTTGAAGTTAGATCATGACAGGAGACCGGTTTAACTTAGTAACGGTTTGATTAGATAACAATTGAGTTTAATGAGTAGTGATTGATTGAATGGTTGCATGCTTAGTTATGGCTTGCTTAATGCTTAGATAACTAGGATGATTTAGTTGACTGCTACTTGGATAGATTGAATGCTTAGATGATTATTGTTATTTTGTTATTATATGTTTGTATGCAGGGATTGTGATGATGTTGTTTTTTAGTTAGTTAGAGGTTAGTACTAGGGAATCTAGGCTAGTTAGGCCAAATTTCTAGTAATTTTTGTGATGTTTAAGTAGTACTAGGGGTCCTTGGTCATATAGGCCGGATTTCTGGTTGAGTTTTGCCGATAGTATTCCTGATCTGCAGTGATAAGCTTGTGTATACGGTGTTGTGCAGCAAGGAAAGTTACAAAAGTATATCCCTACGCGGTTTGGTAGAGAGGTTGCATAAAACATGCTCTGTACGGAGATGTTACTAGAAAGCATGCTCCGACATGTGGTATCCTTAGTCGATGCTGCATGTTAGTTTCTGGCATGGAAAGTTACTAGAGTATGTCCCTACGCGGTTGGGAAGAGAGGTTGCATAAAGAATGCTCTGTACAAAGAGGTTGCTAGAAAGCATGCTTTGTCATATGACACCTTATTGGGGTTACATGTCAGTTGTTTCAGATGTTCTGGACTGTATGCCTCTGTGGCTGCATGTTAGGTGTTCCGTGGTCAAGAAAGTGAAGAGGCTCGAGTTTGCCAAGAGTCCTAGGATGTGTAGTAAGTGTATAGGTGTAGCGAGACGTAGCATCTATCCTTTTTATTATGCTAATGGTTGTTTATGTTCTGCTGCTCATATTTTTTATGAGTATGTTGAGTCACTTGGGTTTCACAAAGAATGTCTCAAGTGATGATTATTATTGTTAGGTGAACCTCTCGTATTAGATTTTTTGGGGTTGGTATGCCGAGGGGTTGTGCATGCTAGTTGGGGCCTTGGCTCACTAAGCGACATTATTTTACTCATTAAACTCACCTACTGTTGCAGGAAAATGTAGTGACTGTGTAGCATGGAAGCTGGACGTTACGAGAACTGAAAATAGTCTTGCCTTTCCTTTTGTAAAACGGTACTTGTTTAAAGTATTTGGCTCGATATTGGCACTAGGCGTGGATCCATCTGCTATCTTTTAATTGTAACATATCTTTATTATAATCTATAAAAGTTTTGTTTATATTCGTTACAATGGTTCACTGGTACATAGATTGTTCTGTCTCAACACAATGTTAGGTCTTGGTACGGGTTGAAAAGCCTTAGACCTCAATCTAACGAAACTTTTAACTCTTGGTACCAGTTTCAAAGCCTTAGGCCTTGATTTGGCGGGACGTGTTAATGGATGAACTGGTCTAGGTTGTGGAATAAGTTATGTGACCTTGAACGGATCTTCCCTAACCCAGAATGTAATGCTTCTGGACCTTGGTGTTGGTCGGTCTATCAGTCATGTTCTTGTTTGATTGTTGGCTGATCAGTTAACCTACGTCTAGGACGATTCAAGAGTGTTATAGAGGTGGTATCAGAGCATGGTTTCATCCATGCTTTTAGACTTGCGTATTTTAATCAGCTTTCAAATGTTTTATCGAGTCAAACATAGTCAAAAATAATTTAGAGTAATCGAGTCGCGTCCAACCACTAAGGGTACGAAATTTAGGATTTTACCTTTCCATTGGATGTAGATGGATAATCGGGGTACAAGTCAGGGTGGGAAGTGGGGATGGTCGTAAAGGGATGGGAGAGTATATGGAGATTCAGATCAAGGATTTTCTACTGGAGATATAATCACTGAGATATGAGTCAACAGAATAGAAATCCATTTTCAACTAGTGTGGATATAGTCAGTCACAGCTGCAAGCGAGTTCATATTCCATTGAACAACCTAGACAAGGAGCGAATAAAGAGGCTGAAATTCCACCAGGAGGACTTGTAGATTTGTTTACTCAAATACTACGGCAAGTTTCAAGAAACGCACAAACTGAGGAATCTTTAAACTTGGAGTACTTGAAGATCTTGAAGACGATGAAGATTTCAGAAACATATAATTTCAAAGGAGGAGCTAACATGTTTAAGGCGAACGAGTGGATGCACATGATGGAGATAAACGATGAAACAATGATGTGTGCAAACAATTCCAAGAAGAGAGTAGCGGCAGGTAATGACCCCCGAAGACCAAACCCATGAAGATTGAAAATTGGGTCGGTAGTGTTCTGATTGTTAGATCTGTTGAGTGGATCTTTCGATGACACGTTTGGAAAAATTGGGAGCTATGTTGAGTACATGTTTGGTTCTGGCAGGATATGCCATTGTAATGAGGTACTAAACCAAGATAGCATAAGGATGTGGTTAAAAATGAGTTGGCAAAGGAGAAATCTATCAAAAGACATGAATATTAAAAGAAATCCAGATTAAAGAAGTGGCTAAGTACCACTGTGGTATCTATCGAAAAGACAAGACAGAACATTCAGCAAGAATTTAGAATTCGAGGACAAATTATATTAAGGGGAAGATGTAGTAACCCTCCCTAAGGGATGGAAATAGTCGAGATCGATAAGTAAGAATTCAAAGCTAAACTTTAGGGAATCAAATTATCTTGAGGTATGTTGATTTTTTATCACAGAAAACTTGACATGATTCAGAGAAAAATAAACGTTGGTCGAGCATCTATGTATGGTGGTCGAGTCATGGGCGATCGAGGAGTTTTGATCGACGAAAAATCATTTTAGAAGCATGACATTTTTGGAAGCACGTAGTTTTTAGAAGCACGAAGTTTTCAAAGCACATGGTTTTTGGAAGAACATTGTATTAATAAAATATTGTTTTGGAAACATAATAAGCCGGAAGCACGATGGAAAATAAGCACGACGGGATAGAAGCATGACGGGAAAATTTGAAGTTGGACAAAAGCCCTAATTTTTGACATTAACGAATATTTTTTGGGAAGTTGGAGGATTGAGATTTATTTATGGTCAATGTTAGAATTAAGTCCATAATTTATTAAATTATTTAGTTCATTTGAATGGGCGTGGAAAAATATTCAGGATCGATTGCGGGTCAAAAATAGGTCAGAAGGGTAGAAATTGGTCTCTAGAACGGGGAAGCACAAGGTGGCTCGATACATGTGATCAGTATGTGCTGGAAACAGGCTGGCAGGAAATGTGGCAAGGGAAGCATGAGGTGTTGTAATGCATGAAACCGGTACATGCGGCCAGACATGTTGAAGCACGAGGTGTCGAAGTGCGTGCAACCGGTACATGCAGACATACATGTAGGAGCACAAGGTGTTTCTGTTCACGCAGTCAGACATGTGGCCTGACATGTGGAGGAGGTGTGGAACCTTGCATTCAACCAAGACATGCGGCCTGACATGTTGCAGCAGGTGTGTCCATGTGCATACGACCGGGATCATGCTGTTGGACCTGTGGCCGGACACACGGCCTGACCTCACTAGCCGCAGCTATTTATAAATACCATGGCCCCACTTTCAATTGTCAGACATCATATAATTTTAGATGAGTTCAAAAACATGGGTTAGAGATAGAGAGGGAGAAAGAGAGGGAGAGAGAGAGAGAGAGAGAGAGATTGTAGTTGATTTTCGAAGACCGATACTCCACCGAAAAGTCCAAAATATTTGGCCAACACCTTGAGGAGTTTTTGTTTGAGTATAGACCATAAAAGATGAGGCACACCTTTGAGATCAGTTAGAACCGGAAGCTACTTGAGAAGTTCGAGAAATGGTTTTGGTCGAGGATTCAGGGCAAGGGGTCGAAGCCACTATGAACCAAACACGGTGAATCAGGACAACTGATTGTTGAGTTGTTTTCATGCATGTTCCATAACTTGAAGTTAGATCATGGCAGGAGGTTGGTCTAACTTAGTAACAATTTGATTAGATAATAATTGAGGTTAATGAATCGTGATTGATTGATTGGTTGCATGCTTAGTTATAGCTTGGTTAGTGCTTAGATAATTAGGAAATTTTAGTTCATTATTAGGTGGTTAGATTGCATGCTGAGATGATTATTGATATTTCATTATTATTTGTTTGCATGGAAGGATTGTGATGATCTTGTTGTTTAGTTGATTAGACGTTAGTATTTGGGAATCTTGGCCAAATAGGCCAAATTGCTAGTAGATGGTTGAGTAATACTAGGTCCTAGGCCATATAAGCTGGATTGCTGTTACTAATGGTTAGTGTTGAGTTGTGCTTATAGCTTGCGTGATCCGCAATGCTAGGCTTGTGTATGGGGTGTTAGGCAGCAAGGAAATTTAAGAAAGTATATCCCTACGTGGCTTCGCAGAGACGTTGCATAAAGCATGCTTTGTGCAGAGAGGTTGCTATAAAGCATGCTCTTGTCAGGTGGTATTCTAAGTGGATGTTATGTTAGATTGTGTCAAGGAAGGTTACTAGAGTATGTTCCTACGCAGCTGGGCAAAGAGGTTGCATAAAGCATGCTCTGTAAGGAGAGGTTTCTAGAATGCATGCTTCGTCATGTGACACCTTATTGGGGTTACATGTCAGTTGTTTTGGATGTTCTAGCATGTGTGCCTCTGTGGCTGCAAGTTAGGTGTTCCCTGATCGAGAAAGTGAGGAGGCTCGAGTTTTCCAAGAGTCCTTGGATGTGTAGTTAGTGTATAGGTGTAGCGAGTCTTAGCATCTATCCTTATATTTTGCTAATGGTTGATTATGTTCAGTTGCTTATCTTGTTTATGATTATGTTGAGTCACTCGGGTTTCCATGGAGGAAGTCTCAAGTGATGATTATTATTGTTATGTTATTGTTAGTTGAACCTTTGTTCTTAGATGATTTGAGTTGGGATACTGAGGGGTTGTACATGATAGTTGGGGCCCTATCTGACTGAGTGACATTAAGTTACTCATTAAACTCACCTATTGTTGCAGGAAGCCTTAGTGGGAGACCGGGTAGCATGGAAGCTGGACGTTAGGAGAAACGAAAGTAGTTTTTCCTTTCCTTTTTAAAATAGTACTTATTTAAAGTATTTTGGCTCGATATTGGCCCTAGGACTGGATCCAGCTACCATCTTTGAATTGTAACAAAAAATTGTTATAATCAATAAAAGTGTTATTTTATATTTGTTACAATGGTATAGACTTGTCCCATCTTAACAAAACGTTATGTATTGGTACGAGTTGAAAAGCCTTAGACCTCAATCTAACAGAACCGTTGACTCTTGGTATGGGTTGCGAAGCCTTAGGTCTTGATTTAGCGGGACGTGTTAGTGGATGACCTGATCTAGGTTATTGAATAATATTTGTGACCTTGACCAGATCGTCCCTAAATGTAATGTAACGCTTCTGGACCTTGGTGTTGGTCGGTCTATCGGTCATGTTCTTGTTTAATTGTTCTCCGATCGGTTGACCTATTTCTAGGACGGTTCGGGGGTGTTAGAGTGACCCTTGGCCTCAAGTCTGTTCCATCGAGGGAGACAAACTAAAGCAGAGAAGTGAAGGCGGAAAGTGTCCAAGCATTTTACCCAAGTGTTGAAGACCTTGTTGCGAAAGCTCGGATCACCAGAATCATACTCATCAATGAACAAAACCTTCAATATATTCATCCTAATCTTCGCAAAGGGTATCTTCCTTGGATTATTAATAGTAAGTCCACTAGTTGAGAGAATACCAAAATACATGTCAAAAGGCTTGTGCATAGGAGATTCTTCTTCCTGCACCTCCTTGAAAGATTCTTCAGCGTGAATCACATGATTCTCCTTAAACTCTTCAACCTTTGCTTCTTTCTTAGCGATAGAGGTCCTTAGACTCTTCAACCTTTGATTCTTACTTAGCGATAGAGGTTACACATGTATCTTTTTCATATGAGAGCTCATCTGTAACAATTGCACTCGCTCTTGTCTTCTCCATACTTTCTAGATCCAAGCTATCACCATAAAGATCTTCAAAGGTTCCAACCAACCTACTTCTCTCTCATTGCTCCTTGGTGAATAATCTCTGAATGCTACTAGTTCTTCATATATTATCACAAGATCTTCATAGATTGTGCATCCAAAAAGTAATTAAAGCTCATGTATAGACTCATCAGCTTCTTGAAATACATACTTAATATGAGCATCCTGTTTCCATATTGATTGTATGAGCTTCAATCCTCTTTATCTTTTTTTTTTTCAATCATTTGAGTGCCTTTGTTGTCAATCAACTCAATGGGTGTCATGACTTCCATCTTCTCTTTACCTTCCAAAATCAACTTCAGAAAACTGCAAGTCTTTTCTTTATTATGGTTGAATGTCCTTTAGTCATACTCATTATCTCAAGGTTGGTATCTCTCACCATATCTACATTGCTTTGCTTGACCAATGTCTCCATGTGGTTGATACTCCAATGAGGTGGTTGGTCTATAAGCTTTGATATATCATTCTTTTTTGTCTCTCAAAAATCCATTTTTCCCTTCAAAAGAGTCTTCAACACGGATTACCAGTCAAGACATAATTTTTCTCTCTTGTAAATGTACCTTGCAAAAAAAACAATCACTTGAAAATGAATTAATAACCAAAAAAGCAAAAGAAAATAAAACTTAGTCTGGAAATCCTAATGATTTATATACTTAGTTCCTTGGAAGTGGCACCGAATGGATTAGGCGTTTACACATATACCAATTAAGCTAATCTATGTAAGCAATACCACAATCTAATGTATGTCACTATAACACTTTAGGATCGAATACACAGAGAACTAGAGATCTATTGAATCTAGGAATACACAAACATCCCTAATCTAAGCAAATAAGAAGAGGTCGTGAATCTAAACTACAAAATGGTAAATTCAACAAAAGGTCAACAAAAGTCAACCAAAAGTCAACGAAAATGTAAGAAAGGCAAGCTCTTGGATCAGATTTATTTCTTATAATGATCAAATACTAACCTATAATACTTAAAATCAACAACTGATAATATTTTAGGTTTAAGATCACTAATTTGAGCTAATCCTCTCTCGTAACTATAACTCCTATTCTAATCAATTCTTAGCATTCATTTTCATTGGTTAATTAGCATCAAGCATGCATAACACTCAATTCATCATAGCCATTAAACACCCTATTAACTTCCATTGGCCAAGAAAGCAGCACATTGATTGGTTCATTCAAGTATTTAATCAAACATCTTCCGAGCATAAAACAACCTATAATCTAGAATTTGATTTATAACCTTAATCTAGCATTTGGGAATTGTTTGGAAACATGAATAGCAGTTTAAATAAAAATTGTTTGGAAACATGAATATCAGTTTAAATGATAATTGTTTTGGCAATATGGATAGCAGTATAAAAAGTAGTATAATATCATTTTAGTAATTTAATTAATTATATTACCTTAATAATTAATCACATTATTAATTTTATTTACCTTAGCATTAATTATATTATCATAAAAGTAATATTGCAGATTTTTATTTATTAGTTAATCAACATTAACTGTGTGTAAATTATAAAAATCAAAAATGTAAAATAACCGGGTTTTGCATATGGTTAATAGTTTGGTTTAATCTGTTTAAAAAAAAAATTATCCTACTTCAAATCTATGAAAATTAAGTAGCAAACACACATAATTCAAAGGCAGAGTCTATGTGAACAAAAATAACTTAAATCAAAATAACTATAATGTATTACATTTATTGTCAATTATTGTTTCACTCCATATAATTATATTACTAAAAAAATTCTTCTTATTTCCCTTATTTTAGCCAAACATATAGAACAAGTTTAAAAAATATATTTACTGAATCAATCAGGTATGAACATACACATACTCATTCAGGTACATGTTGTTTTTTTAGGATCATTTTTGTTTAGGGTTTTGGAATTAGGCTCCACTTAGATATTATAAATTTATGTATGGAGTGCGAGTTGTGTCCTCCCAGGTCTGAATGATCTTGACTCTGATGTGTTGGAACATAAACATATCTAAATAACCAATGTATTTGAAAAGGGTTTGAATATTTGTATCAAAAATAATTTTATTACCTTATCCAGTGAGAGTCTTCTAAGTACAATTAGTTATACGGCGACACATCTAAAACATGTAACACTAATTATGAAAAGCAAACATCAATATCTAAAAACATAAAAATCAATACTCACGCGGACGCGCGGATCAAATAAAGATGATATAACCAAAGAACAACATATTTCGAAAAATACACAATTGAATATATTGAAAAAATCAAACTAGAAGAATGAAAGACATGCAACTATAAACAAAGAATATTTTTCAAAAGATCAATCTCTAAACAATCCTAACATAATTCAAAATCTTATACCTTTCAAAAATAATCTAACACTAAAAGAATGAAAGACATGCAAATCTAAAGTAAAATATATTAAAAAACCAATCTAAGAATAGATTATTGTGATTCATAGATTATTGTGATTCATAAAAGTAAAAAAAATAAAACCTAGATATATGTATCTAAATCGGTCACAAAAATGAAAAAAAAAACATACCTTGATCTTATAGAGAGATTATTGACAAAGATGAGAGGTTTTTGGGCTATATTGGTGAGAAGTGAAGATAAAGAGTTATATATAAAAGAAAAGTAAGGAAGTGTGTTGAATAAGAAATCTTTGGAATATTCTAGATTACCAAAATAAATTTTAAAATATTTTTAAAAATTGTGTATTGCATATATTTAAATTAGATATTTCTATATTTTAGTTCTTGATAAAAATAGTTAAATCGAGTTTTTTTGGTATATTCGATAATGAGAAGGAAAAGTGTATATTAATTTCCTAAAATCTTGTTAATATTGAGTTGCTTGTATTTGAGACCGAATATAAATGCTAATTATTGATTAGATTTTTTAGTATATATATTGCTTTTGTATAATCGTATGTGTTAAATATTTATTTCCATAGAAAAAAATCAAACTTATATCTATAGTTATAAGGCAAATTCTGATACCAAATTTATATATCCAAAATATTCGGTGGATGTTGCACACGTTTTAGAAGGATTGAAAATTCTGTTATCAAATTATAAATATGGTATAATGAGTTAAGGAATATTCTGGAAACAAATTGGTTCTTAATTGATTGATTATCAAAATCGTGCTTGTTTTAAAAAATCTATTATATCTAATATCTAATATATTTAAATTCAAAATCTTATATGTTTAGAAAATAGACTATTTTATTTGGTTCCTAATTGATGATTATCAAAATCGTGATTGTTCAAAAAATCTATTATATCTAATATCTAATATTATTAAATAAAAAATCATCTATTTGATACTTCAAAAATTGTGTATTCCGACATTTTATAAATCAAATATAATTTATATATTTATGTTAATATCATTTAGAAATCAAGTATTTCTTATATCGTATGGGGAAATGATTAGAATAAAGGACGAATATGTATTATCAATAAATTGTTACAAAAATATTTAGGAAGATATGCATTAAAAATATATGGAAATCATAAATATTTGTTCAACTGTTTGCAATATTGGGTAGATTTGAGTATAAAAATATTCAGTATTTTTATTTTTCAACTGAAACAGGTGCAACTGATCACAATATTTCCTATATTCGTGTACCTGTATATTTTTAGATTTTTAATTATTATTCTAAGCGGAGATCGATATTTAATACATGTTTTTTCTGAAAATTAAACTCTCAAAACTTTTATATCTTAATCAAATAAATAAATTAATACTATATTTATAGATAGTTTTATGTAACATACACTATATATTTTGAGATTGCTTTTTCATGACAAAGAAATAATAACCCATTGAAATTAATTAATTTAAATATATTGTTTTAAATGATATTGGAAGAATCTGTAAATAAGAAAGAAATGGGATGACTGAATGTGTAAATAGAAGAAAATATTTAATCTGCTATCCGTGTTTCCAAACATTCTTCCTTTAGTCTACTATCTATGTTTCCAAACGTTCCAATTTTGTACTTGAGTTTTAATATTATAGATGTTAGTTA
The DNA here is from genome assembly GCA_905132765.1 of Moricandia arvensis. Classification (NCBI taxonomy): domain Eukaryota; kingdom Viridiplantae; phylum Streptophyta; class Magnoliopsida; order Brassicales; family Brassicaceae; genus Moricandia; species Moricandia arvensis. The sequence continues at coordinate 140,240 of CAJHQP010000730.1, read as the reverse complement.
ATAGATAAGTCACAATATTTTTCAATAAGTCCAAAAAAAATATACCAAAATAATTTTCAAATAGGATTCTATTTTAATATAGTAGATATATCACTAAACAATGTAATTTTTTTCATAGTTTTCTCATATAGATTTGTTCTTTAAATTTTTAAATTCGATAATCGCTAATGAAATTTGGTAGTGTAAGGTTACATATCACCTTAGGAAGTATAATAAATTACATAGAGTAAATTTTGGCGTTTTAGTTGAGAAATTAAAATTTTCATTTATTTTTGTTGCGTATTTCAGTCGTTTTAGTAAGACAAAATATGATATATATTCGAACCTTCTTATAGATTATAACCTTTTCAGTGTATTTTCATAGTTTTTTTTAATTACACCAAGCTCCCTCTCCTCCACAACATCAGTGCAGTTCTCACCTAGCTCTCCCTCATGACCACTTTTGTTTTTTTCATAAATCTCTTTAGACTTTGGTAGTGTTTCCTTTGTGGTCTTTTTATTATATTCAGTGTCCTTAGGATATTATATGCTTAGGATTCTTATTTCCAACCATCTACACTGTGGTGATGTCGAGCACAGTGCTTCCCTTTCACCTCCTCCTGATAAGATGAAATTAATGTTATGCTGCAGTTCTTTCTACGGTTAATGTTTGGTCACTACGAGAATTATTGAAAAAAAACAGAGGATTGGCGAGAGAATTTCCGTAGCCATGATTATGGGCAAAAAACTGCGACGGATAGCAATAAAACAAAAAATGGTACTTAATTATGCTGCTAACTTTTCAAGTTTCTCCCATGTTTTGACTATACGGCAGGAAGAACTTCCATAGTAAGGTTTCGCCTAAGTTTTGACGTTATCTTTGCCTGCTCGAGCTCGTGATGCTTTCACTTGTAACCACGAAGATGCATTTTCCGCGAAATTTGGCTGCCACAACTCCAATTTTCTTTGCTCTGGTACTCTCTTGAATTCGAACATCTCTTGGATGGCAACAAGCCAGTCCAATAACTCCACATCATAGACGTCTCCGTGGAATTCTGGTAACTCCACTTTGAAGCCCATCTCCCAACTCATGTCCTCCCAATCACGGTGCAGAAATTTGCTTCTATTCCCTTGAAGATGTACTTTTGCAAAATGATTATCTTCTGCTTCGGTCAATCCATCATCTGAGGGATCACGATCACGGTAACGATTGTGACCATGATAATGAACATGTTTTAGGTAAACTGCATTGGCTAACTCTCTAAAGAGAGTTGGAGGGTGCAATACGAGCTTACTTTGATATCAAACTGCCATAGCGTAAGCCTTGATTATAAGAGCACCAGAATGTCAGTTTGGATTTTGAGTATCGTTGATTCGCAGGAATAGCTGATTGACAAGCAAAAGAGTTGAACTCGAAGTTCTGAATATTATTGATAAAAGCATAGTTTCTACAATAGGGGAAGATTCTTATATAAATGGCTAAACTAATCCTAACATCCACTTGAATAAGAATTATGTAACTCCAAATGAAAAGGAAATGACTTAAAAGATAAAACTAGAATCCTAATGCATAAAGGAATAATAAAACGTTCCGTTTGAGGTACGAAAGCGGTTAGTGAACCAACCAAAAAAAAAAAAAACCAGTTAGTGAACCAACCAAGAAGTGCTGCATCATGGTGTCACCGAAGTGGAAAGTACATATGGACGTCAAAGAGCGAATTCACATTAATCTGGAATAAATGATACCGTCAAATTTATGTGGTCAAACGCGATTTTTTAACTCCGAAATGGATTAAAAGCATATTTAAAAAGAATAATAAATCTGAATAAAATCGGTTAAATCCACCAACTTAAATACAGCTGAATGTTGAGTCAGGTGTAGCAGATAAAAAGAAAGACAAACAACCAATTATATATACACTCAAACTAGTATTCACCGACGGAACACAAAATTTATCATAAATTAGGTTTACGGTTTTGATATCGTGTATAAGTAGAAATATGTAAAAAATACATATATTGACGCTTTTTGTATAAAAAGGTATTTGATCGATATTACAGACAAAAATCAAGTAATATACATAGGGTATCTAAGAACAAGAACATATGCAAGTATAGAAAGTATATAATTATTCTAAGAGAACTCATATCTCCCTTTTCTTGTTTCCTTTTATTAGTTGTCCAAGGTGAATCATAATTGCAATGTAATCTTCAGCTAGTATCAGATGCCTTTGTGGTAGTCTTTAATGCTTTGACTTCCGTTACTAGTAGTTTGAATCATCAGCTTAGCATTGACCATTTTCTTGAGTTCAATATGCGCTTTAGACCTTCGTGGACCCATTTTCTTCTTATGGGTCTAAAGGGCACTGGACCGGGTTCTCGAACAAGGAAAGGAGTGGGAGAAATTATCCTCCAACAATAGCCTCCCCCCCCCACTCAGAGTCCGGCGTGTCTCATGTCGTCAAATATGTCGGGTATTAATTTCAATTTGGATAGTGTATTTGAGACCGGCGGTCTGTGTGTTTCGAGATCTAATTCGAGATTCCAATTTTGGTGAATTAATTTAGAAATTTGATTGATGTAAATCAAGGAATTTGATTTTTCCTGCTTGGAAAGCAAATTGTATGCGGCATAGCAATCATTCATTTTTCTGCCGGAAACCATGAGTTCCTCAAACTCTCTCCGGTCAAGCGTGATTACCTCGGCGGAAACATACATCTATAGGGTTTCTCCTAGTGTTTGTAGCAAATAAAAGTTGGAGTTTGACCATTGATAGTTGTCTTGGATATTAGTATAAGGTTTTGAAGGTTAGTGATACATTATATAAAGTATTTTAATCAATTTGTATGATAAGACTTAAGAGTCGACACAAGAAATAAAAATACTCAATAAGATTCATTAAACAAAAGAGAAAAAGTTAGAGAAGGAGGCAGCATTCGCTTGCATCTGTCAAGGCAGGTTTTGAAAGATAAACAGATCTTGATATGCTTGATATTTTGTGGGAAGCTTTGTTACTGAATGGGTTAGAAGTTCATTGAAGGGGTTTGGATTTCAACGGTTAGATATTTTGTTACATTGGTTTTAGTGAAATTGGCATCACATTTGTTCAGCAATACTATTTTGAATGTTTGCTAAATCCGACAGTAAGATCTTCTCTGATTAAACTAAAATTTGACATCACGAGAGCCACTTTGACCGTCAAGGCAGACGACTTCAGAAAATCTCCTTATTACATGTGTAACCCACCAAACCAAAGACACCACGACAAAACCAAACATTTACAGCTACACCACTAATCAGATCTACCAAACTCTTTGGTACACACAATGTCCACGCCGTGCAGGCCGTGAGACTTCAGTTACTCCACATCTTAACACAACTAGGAGGAGAGAGAGAGAGCAAACATAACAACCTACTATGATACACAATCTACAACTAAAAAAAGAAAGAGATGAAAGGCCTCTCTCACCGCTGACTCACGGGCTGCCGACTTTGGAGAGGCAAGTAGAAAAGTTGAGGTTATCATTTAAAGAAAAAACCCTCTTTCACCATCGATAAAACAATGTAACTTTATTGAACGAACATCTAAAATGTGCTCTTTTAATAATCAACCCTTCTCTGTAAGAGACATATAGAATCATTCAAACCATTGTATTAAAATATTTTCTTTTGCATTTGTACCTTTAATTATTTACAAAGGTTGTCGTAAAAAACATTTGTTTCATGGCTTTTAATCTAGCGAAATTAGATGTAATGTACATAAGAAAAGAAAGAATTAGGTATATAACCATAACAACCACTAGGCTATGATATTTTGTATAATTTTATGAAATATTCCAATAATATCCTTCCATGCTAGTAGAAGGTTGTAGATTTTTTTTATATGTAACCTGGAAATTGAAAAAAAAATTTACAAATCTATCGCATGTGAAACAGAAGATCTAGGTGAAAAAAAACAATTACAGAGGACCTTTGGCTTTCAAGGCAACGTGATTGATTGCAGAGCACAAGATAAAGAATCAAGGTAATTCCAGGATGTTTTTAAAGCACAGAGGACACAACATAAGTTCCGAAGCCACAACATTCTATTTTTTCGATTATTAAATCGGAACCACCGTTTATTTTATAGATCCGGTTGGGAGGAGGTTACCGGCACGGCGACGAGAAAGATAATGTGACACAAAATTTTAGTTAATTTTAGTTTTGTAACATAGTATAGGATTTTTCTATTTTGGTTCCGAAAACGTGACATGATCATGTATGTGTTTTTGTTTGATTTTTGTTCTCCAAAATAAGTTTCTAGATTCGTGGATGAAGGAGAAAATAATTTATTTTGTAAATGATAAAACTATACTATAAAAGAAACATAAATAGTATAGTAGTGTGTTATATTTAAATTTTGCTTGGATTGACTAGAGCAGTTGATAATGGGAGATTGTAATATGTTTTGGTTCTTATTGTGTTCCATGAATTGGGCATTTTCATATTGATTGGGTTGACTAGTGTATTTAGTAAAACAATTACGTTTATTAATATGATATTGGTATCAATGGATTATTCTATACCATTTGTCAGTATAGTACAATTTTTATGTTTTATATTGTGTTAGCGGGATGGATTTAGACGCAGGTAAAAAGAATTAATAGTTACTTCAATTTGCATTGGATATAAGTGATAAAAACAGTTTTTTCAGATGCTCAGCAGGAGCAGTTGGCAAACTCGAAGTTCCTGCAGATTATGCTAATGGGGACGCATACATTTCAGTCTTGTTAACCACCAGTTGTGGTCACGCCAGTTGGTAACACGTAAGAAGTATGAAATATGGTAGGTGTTTGCAGGAATGCAAATCCGTTATGGGATTGGAGATTTCGCCTTAGTGACCGGTTTCAGTTCGTTATGAGATAGGAGATTTCGCCTTAGTGACCGATTTCAATTGTTAATGTTGCAGCTGCAAGCAACTGAACATTGACCTTTATGTAGCTATTATTGTGTGAAGCTAGTATATCTCTTTAAGATGGTATCCCAGGATCTGTTGTTTTTTGTTAATGTCGAACTTATACTATCTAAGATATAATGTAGTATAGTTTTATTAAATGGCAATACAATGATTATTGTGCTTGTAAATGTTGGGTGTGCAAGCAACTGAACAGTGACCTTTTAGTATTTAATGTTATATTTTACTATTTCATATTTGACTTTCCCCATTATATTATACTCTTGTCTCCTATTAACAATTTCCAAGAACTAACTACGACATACTTATGTGCTTGTTATTTATATTTACTTAGGTGACTATATAAGACATCATAGAGTATAGTACGTTATCTGAGTTTGAACATTTTACATTGATAGTAAACCCCTCGCTACTTATTTCTACTAAAAAATAATATCGTTTAATAAATGACAATACAATGCCTATTGTGCTTTCAAATGTTGTGTGTGCAACCAACTGAAATGTAGTGTAAACCTAGTGTAGCCCTTTCTGATGGTATCCCGAAATATGTTATTTTTGTTTCTCTCTAACTTATACTATATAAGATATACTATAGTATAGTTTGTTAAATAGGAAGACGATGACAATTATGGTTCAAAATGTTGCGTCTGCACGCACCTGAACAATGACCTTTATGTAGTTTTATCGTGTAAAGATCGTATAGCCTTTTACGATGCCATTCCGGGAACATCTTATTTTTTTTAAAAAAATATCGCACTTATATTATCTTAAACATATTAAATTATAGTTCTTTAACGGAACTACAATGACTATTGTTATGTATGCTCCTCCCATGTCGAATTACTTTCTCTCACAAAAGCCTGCAATTCCCGTTTTTGTTGAGATGTTATATTGTACCTATACTTTGCCATGTATACACTAGTTTTATTTGCAACTTCCTAATACACAGTTCCAACCAGGTGGCTACTTTTTTTTTACTACATACATTGTTTTTTTCTACTGCATATGTGCCCATACGTTTATGCCTCATGTTATGCCGCCTTAAACGCATTTTGTTTTCTCTCGGTCTTTGCAGGTTATTCTATATCATATATAGTATAATATAACGTTTGGTACCCACCTTGTTTGCATATGTTCTTCTTCCTTATATTCCAAACCTATATTCTACAGTTTAACGTTTGCAAGTTTTTTTACATTTCCAACGTCTAAATTGTTTCTTTTATTGCATTTTCGTCTATATTCCAGTCCCAGATGCATAAACGCTAGTGTTGTCATACGATCGCTCATATTCTACACTATTGCATATATAATATAGTATAGTGTTTCCGTCTGGTTGTCTCATGTCCATAATACGTGGCATTTTCATCATGCTATTGTTAAAGTTTTATGTTACGCTTCAGACGTGTAACTCGCCTCATCTGCACGCGCCAGCGATTGAAAGGAGAAAACTGTCCAGCTTTGGTCCTAATTGTCACATCACTTTTCTTATGGCTATATTCTTCATTTTGTCATCCCCTATGAATATTCAACAAATTGACCCTTTAATCTAATGCCGGCTCTATGACTGGTATACAAAAAAAAAAAAAAACAATTAAACTTCATCAACAAAGAACATTTTACCAACAAAGTTAGCGGTCCATTTACCTTCAAACCAACTAAAACTAGATTTAGTCAAATAGCTAAAAAGTAAAAGTTCAAATAATTGCTTAGTATTGCAGTTTTTATTCGAGAGCAGATCACCTTAATTGAAAAAGAAAAGATGAAGAAACCGGAACTAATCGAATTATTTATATATAGTATCATTGGGCACACGCGCATAAGATTGATTATATCACATGTGATGATGCTGATGTGAATAGAAGTATCGTCCACATATGTTTACAATAATATCATTGAATTTCTAATAAAGACGAAAGATTCTATCGTACTATTATTTTATGCTCTAGAGATTTCCTGATGAAGAAAGTGTTAGCCTAAGTCATTATCAAATTCGACCGTCCATTTGGAGACGTACACGTCTTTATGGTCAAACATCATTCACCTAACTTCCTAGAAAATTGCGTAACATTGCATGTGCCTAATTTCTATTGTGCAACCCCAGTCAATTTATATAGATGACGGATGAATGAAGATGACTGTGAAATTTCCAGGCTCGTATCATATCAATTCTCTTTAAAATTTGCTCACTTCTTCCCCTCTCTCTACAAAATACCTTTCGAATCGTACCATTCACGGAGAAACAGTGCATGCAGAGACAATGGGCAATACAAATTCGTTGTGTGGGCATAAAGGGTAACAATTAGTATCGCTATCGATTTTAATATTTATAAATACCAAGTAAATAGACATGTATAACTCGTATTATTGTGTACTTATCTGTAGATTTTACAACAAGGAAACTTCTATAAGTTCTGTTGGTAACAACTCATCTCACGAAGGTATTAGAACAATTGAAGCTGTTAAGAGTTGCAGCTTTTCAAGAAAATCAGATCTTTGTATCCGTATCATCACATGGAACATGAATGGAAAGGTACGTTTCACTAGTTATTACATATATGAAAATATTCTTTAATATCATCCTTAATTGTTCCTAACAAATGTGAAGGTCTCCTATGAAGATTTGGTTCAGCTTGTTGGCAAAGACAGAAAATTTGATTTGCTTGTCGTTGGCGTGCAAGAGGCTCCCAAAACCAATGTAGCTCAACTTTTGCAGACAGCTTCATCTCCAACTCATGTGTAAGTGATCTACTGTTTCTTTCTGTTTATTGACAACCAATGTTCTTCTATTCTCTGTGATTTTAATATTGCAAAGTTTCATTTATGAAATGAAATGCAGGCTTCTTGGGAAGGCGAAATTGCAATCGATCCAGCTATATTTGTTTGGGCCAAAGAATTCACAACCATTAGTAAAAGGTATATATTCATCTATTTTCATCATATGTATACTATCTAACACTCAGTTCCCTAGGGGGCATAATCACTCGGATACAAAAATCTCTTTAATGAGAATAACACGGAAAATAAATCTCTTGATTAACTGACTAGGTGTTAAACCTTCCCAAGCACCTGATTAGCTTCTATTGAAGTTTTGAACGTTGGATAGTCTTACAAAAATAATCGAGATGTATATAAATGTTACAATAAAACCAAAATAATAAGTTTATTGGTGTCTGATTAATTGCAGAACTAAAAGCGGAGAGTCAATCGGTTGGAGGATGTGGAGGTTTAATTGGAAGAAAGAAAGGAGCTGTGGCTATTCGTATTAACTACGATGACATAAAAGTCGTATTCATATCATGCCATCTCTCTGGTACCTACTCTGGTTTTGTTTTCTTACCGCTAATTCACAATTAAATTAAAATTCTAAATACACTTATTATAATGTATTCAGCTCACGCAAATAAAGTAGATCAGAGAAATGAAGAGTTGAGACGCATATCAAATTCACTATTATCAAAAGACAAAAGGACACATGACCTCATTGTTTGGCTTGGAGATCTTAATTACAGGATCCAAGATGTCTCTAACCGTCCTGCTCGATCCCTTATCCAAAACCATCTTCAGTCGGTAAGTCCTTTCTCCAACTCCATAGAATGCAAACAATATCTTGATATTTATGGGTGCACAGTCGATTTTTATTTGGTTATAAATCAAGGATAGTAAGAATAAATAAAAAGATAACTTTAATATAGTTCATTTCGGTTGCATAAACTTTTGGTAGGAAATTATTACAGTTTGGATTTAAATGAGAGGTTATGTTCTATTTTATCCGATTTGTTACTCACTCCCAATCCTTATTGACGTTATGACTTTATGCAGGTTCTTGTGAGTAAAGATCAGCTCTTGCAAGAAGCTGAGAGAGGTGAAATATTCAAGGGTTATTATGAAGGAACTCTAGGGTTTAAACCGACTTACAAATACAATGTGGGAAGCAGCAACTACGATACAAGCCACAAGGTGAGGGTTCCAGCTTGGACAGATAGGATCTTGTACAAGATCCAAGATACCAAAAATATTCAAACGACTCTTTACTCGTATGATTCCATAGACCAAGTGAATGGTTCCGATCATAAGCCTGTGAAAGCTGATCTTTGCTTGAAGTGGATCCACAGTTAAATGAATGAATAAATTTTGTGAGGGGTCAGAATATATTGTTGCGATATTGAATGTAAATAGTAAGCAACATTTTGTAGTTTTTTTTGGTTAGCTATTATTGTAAGTTTCAATGTAAGGTTCGCAACTCTCCAAAGTGTTAATTTCTTTTATGTGTGTCAATGATCATTCTCTACGTTACCCTTTACTCTGATTTCCCGAAAACTTTATCTCTCTTTATTAAAGAGCGACCCTAAAAGCAATCTTCTCAGCGGCGCCTGTCAGTGGCGGAATCAGCCCAAAGTTCTTTTTTTTTCTTTTTTGCTGTCGAAAATCTGTTTTTATTACTCATACTAGAGATGGTCTGGGTAACCAGGCCGGAACAGAACAACCAATAAAATAAAGTTCCAGGTGAAAAGATCTAGCAGTCGTAGCTAGTGAGTCTAAAACTTGGTTTTTCGCCCTCGGAACATAGGAGATCTTGAAATTCGGAAAGTAAGTTTTTCAGTATCTCTATCTTCTCCAGCTCGTTGTGAATCCAGACCATTCCTGAGGGTCCTTGATCATGAAGATCAAATCCTTGCAATCCGTTTCAAAGCTCTAACATGTCGAATGTTGTAACATATTCTCCATCACCCAAACTAGCGCGTCCAACTCAGAATGCAAGGCTGATTATCTGCGGATGCAATTTCGTGTACCCATAAGTCCAGCTTTTCCCAATCCGTCCATCCAGGCCCATCCACTTCCACTAAACTAAGATGTAGGCGTCCATGATCCATCTATCATACAGATATTCCGCAAGCTTAAGAATTGGGCATGTTCTGCACTATTACCCGGAGGGGTTTGTGATTCTCTCTCATTTGACTTGAACCATGCTTGACACTCACTTTCATCATAACGAACTAACTCTAAAGGATCTCTGTCTATTCTCCTAAAGAGTTTATCATTTCTAGCCTTCCAGATCTACCATATTATACATGGATAATGATCCATGTTTGAGTCTGGTTCAACAATGTTGTTTTTCCTCCAAAGAGATAATCCATATTAGCATAGATGCTCGGGAGAGGGAAAATGTCATGACTTGTTGGTGTTGCTGATAAACACCAGGCTTGTAGAGCTGGCGGGCATTCAAAAATCACATGAGTAACAGATTCGTCAGGTTCTCCACAACGGGGACAATAGTTATCACATCGCATGTTCTTCCTTATCAAGTTCTTCGTAACTGCCACATGGCCGGTTATCAGTTGCCATATAAGATGACATATCTTTCTTGGGGCTTTTATCTTCCAAGCCAAGGCTTGTAGCGTAGAAATACTAGGTTCCACTATCTCCTTTTCTATCTTGGCATTCATCAAGTTCCTAGCCACCCAATAACCAGATTTGACTGTGTACTGGCCATTTTTGGTATAGTTCCAGCAGAAGGTATCGCGAAGATGAGTCGTACTTATGGCGAGGCTTCTTATATAGTGAATATCAACAGGGTTAACATAACCTTCAAGTAGACTAACATTCCACTCATTCAGATCTGAATTAATCAAATCACTTACTCTCATGTTTGGGTTTAATACTGGACCCACAAGTCTGGCATGCCTAGCTGGTAAAGTGGGGATCCAAGGATCCTCCCACACGTTGACCTCATATTCTGAATGTATCTTGTGTCGGATTCCCAATAGAATTAACTTCATTGTTGCTAAAATACTAGTCCAGACATATGATGAGATGCTTACAGAGATATTTCGCAAAGACGAACTCATTTTGTAATATCTTCCTTTTAACACTCTTGCCACCAATGAATCTGGGTTCTTGACAAGTCTCCAAAGTTGTTTTGCCGAAAGAGCAAGGTTAAATTCATGGATCATACGAAAGCCAATGCCACCTTTCTCCCTTGATAAGCAGACTTTGTCCCACTTTTCCTAATGAATACTTCTCTTTGGGGGGGGGGGTTCGAGCTCCACCAAAATTGTGCAATGGCACTAGCTAGATTTTCACATATCTCTAGTGGCAGTAGGAAGCTAGACATTACATATGTCGGAAGAGCTAACAAGATTGATTTAATCAAGACTTCCTTTCCCCCTTTTAAAAGCCATATGCCCGTCCATCCATTTACTCTATGCATTAGTTTGTCCTTCTAGAAAGCAAAGAGTTTGCATTTGGAGCCACTTATGTCTTCTGGGATACCTAAGTAAGTCCCCATTCCTCCTTCATTTTGGATTCCAAGAGTATCTTTGATTTGCTGCCTATGATCTGTATTAATCCTCTTACCAAAGAGTAAAGATGATTTAGCAAAATTGATGCGATGTCCAGATGCATGTTCATATTTCCTGACCACTTTCATCACTTCTTCACATTCACGAGGCTCCGCTTTACAGAAGAAAAGACTATCATCAAAGGTGAGATACCGAGGGACAAGCGCGTGTAACCCGCATCCCTGTTATCTTTTCTTGATTCTCTGCATGATTAAGAAGGCTAACGAGCACTTCCGTGCATAGAATGAAGATGAAATGAGACAAAGAATCTCCTTGGCATAGGCCTCTCCATGAAGTAATATTTCCCCTAGGTTGCCCATTCATGAGAACCTTATATTTGACTGATATAATGCACCTCATTATCTAGGAGATCCGAATTTCCAAAAAACCCATCTTACGCATTACAACTTCAATAAAAGACCACTCCATTCGATCATACGCCTTATTCATGTCTGTCTTAATGGCAATATTTTTGTTTCTTCCACTTGGCTTAGTTTGTAGTGCATGAAACATTTCCTGGGCAATCACGATATTATCTGTAATCTGTCTTCCCGCAACAAAGGCTTACTGGGTTTTTGAGATTCTATCAGGAAGAACCTTCTTTAATCTCTGGCATAAGACCTTAGAGATAATCTTGTAGCTTACATTACACATACTTATGGGTCTAAATTGGGACATTTCATTAGGTTTCGTTGTCTTTGGGATGAGATATATATTTGTATCATTTAGACCACTTGTCATTGATCCATGCAAAAGGAATTGATTAACCATATGAGTTAATTCATCCTTAACAATATCCCAGAATTTCTGATAAAATAGAGTTGTCACCCATCTGGTCCAGGAGCTTTTTCCGGATGCATAGCAAAAAGGGCCAATTTAACCTCCCATTCCGTGACCGGGGGTCGTAAGGTCATTGTTTATTGACTTTGTGATCGTAGTATTTACCTCAGAGAATGCCTCTTCTATATCATGCGGACTTGAAGATTCAAATAGGTGTCTAAAGTAACCAGTAGCAATGGCTACCAGTCCTTCCACATCCTCAGCAACACTTCCATTTGCATCTATTAGCTGTGTAATCTTATCCCTAGCTCTCCTTTGTATTTTCAGTGTATGAAAGTATTTTGTAATTCTGTCCCTTTCTCTTAACCAAAATATTCAACACTTTTGCTTCCATAAAATCTCTTCGGCCTTAAGACCCATTGAGAGATCCTTTAGAGCTTCAGATATTTCCTCTGTAGTTGCATCATCATTCGAGTACAGACTTTCGACCTTTTCTTTAAGTTCCTCCACCGATTTTTCGGAACTCAAATTTTGCTGTCTTCGCCACTGGCTCAATGTTTTACGACAAATCGAGATATGATCCATTATACTCGCATCTTGGGGTAATTCTGAAGATTTCTATCCCTCAAGAATCACTTGCCTTAGTTCCTCATTTTCAAGCCATCTCTTATCAAATTTGAAAATTTTTGATTTCCTTGTTGGCTTTGTGAGGATGTCTGCTAAGATCGGACGATGATCCGATCCCCATAGTCTCATATACTGAACAAAAGAGTGGAGCAACTTTTCATGCCATTCCTCATTTCCAACTGCTCTGTCTAGTATGCACCTAACCGTTGTTCTTCCAGCTCTCTTTCCAACTCATGTTAACATGTTTCCAGTGAAAGTGAACTCCAGCATCCCACAGTCACTTAGCATTTGCTTAAATTGTATGAAGGAACTATCTGTCTTTCGGCTGCCATCCTCTTTTTTTTTTTCATGCCCTGTAATTTTATTAAAATCGCCTATCATTAACCATGGTCCAATTCATGTTGTTGAGAAACGCGTAAGACGTTCCCAAACTATCTCTCGTCTTTCTAAAACAAGATTCCCATAAACAAACGTCATAAAGACTTTTATTCCGTCAATGACTGCCTCAATGTCAATCATTCTGTTATTCAAAAATAATACATTAACTTGAAATTCATCCATAAAAAATAAAGCTAAACTTCCTCTAAGGCCAAGTGGCTCAACAGTAAACAAATGATCAAATCCTAAGTCGGCCTGAATGTTTTGCAACAACGGCCTTTTATTTTTGGTCTCAGAGAGGAACACAAGTCATGGGCGATGCTTCTGACACATCTCCTTAAGGCTTCGAATTGTGAGGTCGTTCCCAATCCCTTGACAGTTCTAACTAATTTTCTTCACGGGTGATGGTGAGGTGTTGTTGGACTGCTCCGACCCATTGTGTCGTCGATAGTTGCTTTTAGAAGCCTTAGATGACCCAGTACGATGTACCCCATGACGCTCCTTTCCTCTATAAGATGGACTGTGTATTCTTTGAGATCCCCGATGAGAAATCTCCTCTTCTTTTGATGAGCATCCAAAGGGACCCCAATCTCTCTCCTGGGTTTAGAAGAAGATGCCCCCTCTTCATTTCCATCCTCTGCACGAACCTATTTTGTTCCATTCCTCTTCCCACTCTACAACTCCATTAGTTCCTCCCCAAGTAAATCTTCATCCAAATCTTCATAATCCATTGCCGCATCCATACGTTCGTCATGTTTACTACTCAACTCATTAAGCTCCATGTCCTTTAAATCTCCAATCATTTGGGCATCAGCAAGTAGAGCTTCCTTCGTAGAAGAGAAATACAAAGATCAAGCAGCTCCTTTATCTCTTTTCGTGACATGAGAATCATGATGAGTAGCCAAATTTCATGGAGTGAAAATCTGAATAGCGAGCCTCTTTCTCCCCAAATGACTCTCCACTACCTTCCCGGTTGATGTAGATGAGGAGGTTCATCGTTTTTGGAGGTAGATGGCCGTGATTCTTGAGCATATGGCTCATAGGAGGCTGTCAGATTATCCACTTTCCTTTCCTTCTTTTCCTTATCTCTCCATCCAGCATGGTTCGTCCTCAAATATGGATCATAGCGAGAACCATGATGATATAGTGTGTTTTTAACATACTTTGATTGTGATTTATTGATTTTTTTCATGCAATTGTAGGGTACTTACAACTTTATTCGAGGCATTTCAGGAACAAAAGAGGTTGTGGAACTTTGGAGGGAAACATGAAGAAAAAGGGGAAATTTGAATTCTGTCCCGGAGAACAACCCTAGAGATCAAGCAGAGCCTTGATCACCCGCGGAGATATTTTAGGAAACTGCAGATTCTCTTGGGATTTACCCTAATTTTATGTCCCCCTCTTTCCAGCCGCCACAAAACCCTATAAAAGGAGAGGCACGACCATTATCACAGGCAGACTCACTCAGATCAATTTTCTTTCATATTTTTTCAGTAAAAACTTGTTTGGATTCAATACTTTGTAAGGGAGAAAGGAATCTTCACCATGTTCTCGCGTTTAGAGAAGATTTCGTGAACCCTATTTTTACTTTTTGATTTCGATTTATGGAGTATTATTCAGTAATCCTTGCTGTGTTATTTACTATGGTTGCTGAGTAGTCGATCTTGTTAGTTTAGGGTGTTGGATTTATTAAGCTACACACAAATAAGTTGTATGTTCATTGATACCCTTTATTCTAAACTTATCTTAATGCTAGCATGAATCTGATCACTTTATGTTAGATCTAAGGTTTCATCTATTCATTAACCGTGTTATAGATTGCCTGAACTGTTTAGAATAAGTATTATATCCCTAATCACTGAAAGTAGATATTAAGGTGTATATGAACTGAGTAGGCCTGATCATTACTGTTCATAGACAGAACTCGGAACAAGCGACATCTTAGTCTCCGGGGCTGTTCTCTGAAAGGAACAAGCGCCACGACAGTGGGCTGTTCTAGCCATTGATCTATGTTCTGGGATCGTTCTTAATTCAAACTTGAATAATTGTGTGACTTAATGATGTTTAACACTCGTTTAATGACCCTAAGCTAGCTTTTCACCAAATTTAAAACAGCTCAAACCGTACCTTGATCTCCGTTATTTTACCTTGTTCTCTGTTAAATCTGGAAGTTTTAGCTAAGAAATTGAAATCTCAAGAGATAGTGTAAAATGGTCTTATGGAATTGAATCTCAAGTACAACAACTACAACTGTTAACTTGACAGTAGCAAGATCCGATTTTTAGTGTATCAAGTTTTGGCGCCGTTGCGACGGGGACCAACTTTTACCTATATTTACTTGGTTTTATACTTTGTCTAAAATATCTAACTTGCTCTATTTTCTTGTTTCAGGTGATGTTCCAGGTGTATGTCAAGTAGAAATATTCGAAGCAACACCTCAAGTCCATTAATCACCCTCAGCAATCAAGAACTTGCAAGATTAGAAAGGAACAACCGAACTCAGTCAAGACCTACTCACGCCAACATGGGCGATCACAACAATGAGCATGATATCACAGATGCAATGGCTCTGATGCAACAACAGATGCAACAGGCCTTGCAAGCTCAACAAGCGGCTGCTCAACAGCAACAACAATAGGAGCAACCAACTCGGATTGGAGAGAGGAATCTTCCTCGCAACTTTCCAACCACTCGCTCAGCCATTTCTCCTCCACCCTGTGCTCGACAGGATTTCGAGATCAAGGCCTCCATGATCTCTCTGGTGCAGAGGAAGATGTTCCATGGTCTCCCGGCAGAAATACCAATGGAACACATTGAAGCCTTTGAGGAGATTTGTGCTATGACTCGCTCAAACGGAGTTTCACCTGACTTTGTCAAGTGTATGTTGTTCCCGTTCTCTCTTGCCAACAAGGCGTCAAGGTGGTTGAAATCACTGCCTACTGGCTCTCTCACTTCATGGGAGCAGGTTTGAGCTGCCTTCTTAAGTCACTTCTACACCAAGGCAAAAACGACTGCTCCCAGGAACAAGATCTTCTCTTTCAAGCAGCACTCCAACGAACCCTTTAATGAAGCATGGGAGCGATTCAATGACATGCTCAGAGAGTGCCCTCATCACGGGTTTGATCAGGACTACATTCTAGGGATTTTCTATGATGGTGTGGATTGGGAGTTCCTCAATGCCTTGAACTCCGCGAGTAAAGGAGATTTCATGACTCAAACTACTGAAGGAGCGTTTGAGCTGATAGAGAACATGGCTGCTAGCTCAGCCAACAAGAACCCAGAGACTGATCGCTCCAAGAAAGTCAACAACATTAATGCTCAATGGAAAGATGAACTCACTGCCAAGGTTGATCTGCTCCTCAAGAGCAACAAGGGTCAAGTCTTGTATATGGAGGAAGCTACACCTGAGCAGATAGCTAAGGACCAGGCCGCAAAAGATGGACAGAAAGGAGATGATCACCAGGAAGTGCTCTACATCAACGGTCAAGGGTATGTTCAGAACAGGAACTACTACCAGAGCTCAAACAACGGGAACAACCCCAACTTGTTCTCTTCCAGGAGCAACAACATAGAGAACCCCGGGGATCAAGCCCAGAACAATCAAGCTCAAGGTGCTTCTCAGCAAAGAGGGTTACCAAGAATTTTCAGGGAAAGACCTTCGTCTTTAGTCAGTCCCAGAACCGTTTCCAGAACCAGGATCAACGCCAGAACCAGCAGAAGCAGCAAAACAATCAGCAAACTGCTCAAGCAGCATCAAGCGGACAGCAGGATGAGCTCAAGGTCTTAGGGAACATGATGCATCAGCTACTCCATAGTCAATATATTCAGGTCAAGGCGTTGAACCAAGCTACCACAGAGATCAACAACAGGATGGACAACATGTTCACTGAGTTGAATACTAAGTATGACACTGTGAACAGCCATATGAGGCAGATCGATGTACAGCTCGCTCAAACAGCTGAGAGTGTCAAGAGGCAGCAAGGGACACTCCCTGGAAAAACAGATAAAAATCCTAGGGTTGAGCATTGTAATGCAACAGAGCATCTGTTCGCTGAAACTGCTTTGACCGCAGAAGAGAGAACAACGCACCCTGCTTGCTCTGAAGCGACTGCTCAATGTGAATCTGTTGAGACTCCACCAGCTCGAGTTTATGTTCCTAAGGTTTCCTATCCAATTCCACCTAAACATCTGATGGATCCCATTAGTGTAGAGTAGTTGGCTGGGTTTAGAAAGATGGTGAGAAGGCTTCCTAAAAATATCTCATTTGAACATGCTTGGGAGATTCGTCCATTGTATATGTTCTTCAAAAACTGTAGAGAGACCAAAGAGGAAATTGAAGCACTCTTTATCGAATCATTGAGGCCAAAACCCAAGGTATTGCCTAAGCTTGATGATCCTGGAAAGTTTGTTTTCCCATGTTCCATCGCAGGAGTTGAATTCAAGGAAGCTCTTTGTGACTTTGGGTCTAGTGTGAATCTTGTGTCAAAGCCGATTGTAGACAAGCCAGGTAATGTTGATGTTGAGCCTTCTCAGATGACTGTTGCGTTTGCAAACTCTTCCAAAGCAGTCCCTTATTGTACAATTCGCAACATTCTTGTCAAGGTTGGGGATTGTATTATGCATACTGAATTTCAGGTTATTGAGATGAGCAAGGACTATAAGATGCCTTTGATCCTTGGGAGACCATTTATGGCTACAGTGGGAGCAATCATCGATATGCCTAATAAAAAGGTATCATTCTCCAACATCAACAAGAAGGTTTTCTATAAGGCTGTTCCTCCCAGATTCCCTACGTTGCACGCCTCTTGCATCTCATTGGTTAGTGGAGATATGATGGAGGTTGATCAAAAAAGGGAGCTTAGCAAAAAAGGTGAGAGCCGGTTGGTCTTGGATGGAGATCCTCACACTGATACCAAGACTCTCCGTGGGTATGCAAAGGTGAAAGAAAAGGTCCAGAAGAAAAGGGTCAAGGGTGACCCTACAATGACCTTGACACCTCGCATGTGTGATGAGAACTCCATTGAGTATGAGGTAAAGTGCAAAGGCTCATCTAAACCATTCTTTAAAGTCAGATTACTTCTCACACATGAGCCGAAAGAGAAAGGGGAAGCCGCTGTAAAAGGGTTGTTGAGTAGAGTTTTGAAGCTGAATATGTCTGATTGTGGAGCTTGTTTTGGAACAAGCACTCATGCTCAACCTGACTGAACCCTATCACCAAGTCAAGGTAATGACTTAAACTAAGCGCTTGGTGGGAGGCAACCCACTGGTAAGTGTGAATATAATTTAGGTTTTCTTTGTTTCTGATTTTTGTTTTTGCTTTTATTAGTTTCAAGATTAAACAAGAAAAACCCAAGTTACCACATTTGGAGAACAAGGCAACTCGGAGAACAAGGTGACCCTGTTCTCTGAGGTTGTTCCCTGCCAGGTAAGTGTCTCGAAAAAAAAGGTGGCCTTCCTTGATTCTATTTCACACCAGAGACGGTGTGAAGTAAGTCTGGGGGAGGCACTTATCGAGTCTGCTGTGATTTATTGAGTCAGTCCAACTTTGTGGGAACTAGGACTCTATTCTTAACCTCTGTGTGCTTTTAGTTATCTTCTCCAGTGACAAAAGACCTACACTTGGACCTGGAACACCCTGACATCATCACTTTGTTCTCCAGAAGCCCTCTGCTTGTAATGGTACACCTGTATAACTTAACTCCATCTGACTGAAATGCTTAGAATGATCAGCACTAGAGCAGGGAAACGAGATCACACTCAGGACTCCATATCCTTTCATCCATCTTGTTGTTCCTGAGTGGCTGGCTCATTTTTAGCTGGTTCCCACCCTTAAAACCCATAACCTTTGTTCCACCTTCATGCATTCTGTTATTCTAATTGTCATATGTGTAGAATTATGCAAAAGGGTCAGAGAGGAAAGGATCAACGCAGCCTTAACTCATTTTTGCTGCATTGAACCACTGATCAAGGGTGAAGAGAACAAGGCAAAAAGATCAAGGGTGAAGAGAACAAGGCAGTCGATGAGAACAAGCTAATAAGAAAGACCATCCGACTGTTCTCTGAAGTAAGGAGCAAGGAGACCTAGAAAATCAAAAGAAAGGCATCAGAACCATCAGAGGCACCAAACATTACTTGTAAATACCCTCTCTCGTCATCATCATCATCTATCAATAAAAAAAAATCATTGTCTATTCCCATTGATGATTGAGAGAGGAAGATATAATTCAGAAACAGTGTCTCTGATTGGGGAAAAAAATCGGCGGGGAACAAGTTTGAGAGATCAAGGTGGGGAGAACAAGCAAAACGAGTCAGGCTGCGGAGATCAATGGATCCATCCTCTCCTACAATTTTGTGTGATCCCCTACATTCCTCTACATAAAATGGTAACCACTAAAACTTGCAGCCCCACAAACATAAAAAACTTGTTCATACCTAGCATTGTCTACCCTGTCTAGTGCTGTGATAAGATATGCTTATGCCACCCTTAATTTGAATATAAGGAGTTTTGTTAGAAAGGTGTAACATTGCAGGTTTGACACACAGAGTATGGAGCCGATTTTGAAGAGTAGTCAGGGGTGTTCTGGTAAGGGTATGCGGTCCTAGATGCATCTTGTATGGTTCAGAGATTTGTGCTTAAAGAATGGTTATTGAGAATTGGAGAGTTCTGACACCTTGAGTCATGTCTAGCTTGTTCTAATGTTTGAAATTGTTTGAGGACAAACAAAGATCTAAGTCTGGGGGAATTTGATATAGTGTGTTTTTAACATACTTTGATTGTGATTTATTGATCTTTCTGATGCAATTGTAGGGTACTTACAACTTTATTCGAGGCATTTCAGGTACAAAAGAGGTTGTGGAACTTTGGAGGGAAACATGAAGAAAAAGGGGAAATTTGAATTCTGTCCCGAAGAACAACCCCAGAGATCAAGCAGAGCCTTGATCACCCGCGGAGATATTTTAGGAAACTGCAGATTCTCTTGGGATTTACCCTAATTTTATTTCCCCCTCTTTCCAGCCGCCACAAAACCCTATAAAAGTAGAGGCACGACCATTATCACAGGCAGACTCACTCAGATCAATTTTCTTTCATATTTTTCAGTAAAAACTTGTTTGGATTCAATACTTTGTAAGGGACAAAGGAATCTTCACCATGTTTTCACGATTAGAGAAGATTTCTTGAACCCTATTTTTACTTTTTGATTTTGATTTATGGAGTATTATTCAGTAATCCTTGATGTGTTATTTACTATGATTGCTGAGTAGTCGATCTTGTTAGTTTAGGGTTAGGGTGTTGGATTTATTAAGCTACACACAAATAAGTTGTATGTTCATTGACAGCCTTTATTCTAAACTTATCTTAATGCTAGCATGAATCTGATCACTTTATGTTAGATCTAGGGTTTCATCTATTCATTAACCGTGTTATAGATTGTATGAACTATTTAGAATAAGTATTATATCCCTAATCAGTGAAAGTAGATATTAAGGTGTAATATGAACTGAGTAGGCCTGATCGTTACTGTTCATAGACAGAACTCGGAACAAGCGACATCTTAGTCTCTGGGGCTGTTCTCTAAAAGGAACAAGCGCCACGACAGTGGGCTGTTCTAGCCATTGATCTATGTTCTGGGCTCGTTCTTAATTCAAACATGAATAATTGTGTGGCTTAATGATGTCTAACACCCGTTTAATCACCCTAAGCTAGCTTTTCACCAAATTTAAAACAGCTCAAACCGTACCTTGATCTCCGTTATTTTACCTTGTTCTCTGTTAAATCTGGAAGTTTTAGCTAAGAAATTGAAATCTCAAGATATAGTGTAAAATGGTCCTCTGGAATTGAATCTCAAGTACAACAACTACAACTGTTAACTTGACAGTAGCAAGATCCAATTTTTAGTGTATCACATGACGAGAGGAGCTTGTGTGTAAATTATCCGTTTTACCCAATTTTCCAAAGTGCTTTTCAGGATAGGGATCTATTTGATCATTCTCAAACGTTGCAGCACATCTCAAGCCCTTGTTAGTAGGACGATTGGCTGTAATTTTCATGTAATATCTTTGATCCCTTCCAGTGATCCCATCTTTTCCCTGATCTCGCAGCAAAGACTCACGAGATGAATCTGAAGCTGGTATTTGCACTCGGGAGAAAACACCTGACCTACCTTCCTGATTCGCCATCTCATGATCTTTTGAAAGACAATATGATTCTTCATGGGTCATCATCCCACAAGAGGAACAATGCTTGAAGAGTTTGTCATACTTGATCTGAATGGACATCTCATCTCCTTCTGGAGAAATAATCTTCCTGTTAAACTTCAGTGGTTTCCTAGAATCCACATCTATTAACATCCTTTCACCTGATAAGTCTACCGTGTCAATTTGCCCTAATCTGCCTCCAATATTCCTCAGGTTCTTTATTGTCCAAAGGTGCAGCAGGATTCCTGTAATCTCCACCCAGATTGGAATGATCCATGGATAATCATCGTGCACTACTGGTTCCCATCGAACTAGCACGAAAATGCAAAAATTATAGTGAAAAGGCCCTTGGCATAAGACCGATTTTAGGTCCTCTTCAGTAGCAAAGTTGAAGAGAAACTTTCCATTCCCCAGATCATTTGCAGTGACTTTGTCCTGCATCTCCCATTGAGAGATCATGGTGTTAATAAGCTTTTCTACTTTTTGTTTCTTGGTATTTAGAATCTTCTCGATCAGCGAACGACAATAATCCTTATTGATATGAGAAACATCTTGGTCAGTTAGCTGTATCGGTTCTTCATCATCATCGATGAAAATCGCCTTTCCTTTCGTGTCTGCCATAGGAATAGTACGAAATTTATCCATATTTTTGAATAATGATAGTCCATTCCTTATGAGAATGACCCTTGTTTGTTATACTGTAATAAAAAAACTCCAAGCCCACTACACGAACTACTCACCCACTCTAATAGAATGACGCGTATGCGCAATAGGATCACATGTAACCAAGCGTATGCGATCAACTTCTTATGTGATCCCGTAGCCAGGAGAAGCAATCACCGAACCATTTGTATACCACTGTCCCAAGGAGAAACTATCCGTGAAAAAGCCACGCGGTTGACAATGAGCAACCAAGGTTACTCCACGACAGACAAAGTCCGGTCATTTCCGATGATCTAACAAGTCCCAACCGAGCAAACAAAACACGATCTCGAAACCTTCCACAGCCACCGTAGCGACAAAACAAGCTCTACGTGACAGAAAGCAAACTATGTGCCCTTAAGAAGCACATCGGTTTACACGTCAAAGAGACGAATGTCCTCAGCCCCGGCGGTTTACACGCCAAAGCCGAAGAGATCCAGATCCAGATTGAAGAGACGAAGAGTCAAAGTCGAACCCGCCGGAATCAATGTCGAAAGCCCCACCGGAGTCGATGATCTCCGTCTTCGAGATTGCGCAGCCGTCACCCTCCTAGTCGCCTTTTTCGGAAACCCTAGCTAATCCACCCCAGCCCGAAATTCTAGGAGGATCAAATTTACAAATAGTATATATTACGTGGGTCAATATAGCCAAAATATATAACAATTTCCTAATTTTTAATAAAAATGATGTAACTTTTTTCTAATGAAAACATCTTACCTGGTTATTTGACCACATTTCTATCTACCCGACTCTGCTCTGGCGTTTGTCCCTGGTGTAACGACCCGTTCTTAAAGTATTTTTAGTTTAGAATAAAAAAATTGTGTGAGGATTTATTATGCGACAAGTTTATTTTGCTAAATGTAAAAACACGTGTACTCATTAAAGATAAGACGAATAAGCTGTATTTTGACTATGTATATGTGATGTTCGTTGAGAACTTGGAATAATTGAAAATTAGGCTAAATGACGGTAAACTAATCATGGAATGATTAGAGCCTAACTAAATAAAAGAAGAAACCCGCAAGTTAATTAAGGATGGTTTGTTGTCGGGCAGTGCATGTTTCATGTAAGGAAAGTTTGATTAACCATCATTTGAGAATTATGTAGAAGGAAAATTGGATCTTTGGGAATTAGTTAAGGAAAATATTGTAGAGAAATGATCAAGTATTGATGGTGATCTTGGACCAAGCCAAATTAGGAAACTGGCATTAAGTATCTGCTTAATGAGCAAGTAAAAAATCCTATAAAAAGGAACCTTGGGTACTCATTTCTTACAAAAAAAATGAGTCCTAGAGAGAAGTCAAGGCAAAAATGAAGTCCTAGAGAGAGAGAGTTTGCCAAGGAAGGATCAAGCAAGGAGATTGGCAAAAATTCTCGCTGGAAAAGTAGCAAGGTTGAGAGTCTTCAATCTTTTAAGATCAATCTAGGTGAGAATGTGATTCGTGAAAACCTGTTACCATAGTTTTTAGCGAACTAGATCTAGATATGATAGGGTGTCTGAATGTATAAAGTGTTTTATGGAAATTTGTATCTTTGTTCTTCGAAGTGATCTACAAGGTTCGAAGAATGTTCTTTGGGTTCTTAGGATATGGCATGTTAGATTGTGTGAATTGATGGCATAGTTGGATAGAAATGTTTATGTGAAAACACACATAACTGGATCTAGGAATGAATTGGCGTGAAAATGGAAATGTAATTGAAATGGATGAAGAATGAGATTAATCAAGGAATCTTTAAAATTAAGAAAACGAAATGAAATATGGAAAGTATGTTTTGGTTTCGGGCTGTAAAAGATGTTTTTTGTGTTCTTAGAATATGGCATGTTAGATTGTGTGAATTGATGGCATTGTTGGATAGATATGTTTATGTGAAAAACACAGAATTGGATCTAGGAATGAATTGGCGTGAAAATGGAAATGTAATTGAAATGGATTAAGAATGAGATTAATCAAGGAATCTATAAAATTAAGAAAATGAAATGAAATACGGAAAGTATGTTTCAGTTTCGGGCCATAAAAGATGTTATGATCATTTTTGGCGTTGAGACGTATGTTGGCTTCAGTTGTGATGGACCTTCGGGGTCGTGTGGCTTTGGGATGTTGGCTTCGACTTGTTGGCTTTGGGCCGTATGAGTGGCTCCGATCCATTTATTATGGCTACGAGCCAAAAATTGGCTACGGGCCATGTATGATAGACACCGGGCCATAAGTGACCTTCGGGGTCGAGAACGAGTACAAATGGTTAAGCGAATGGAAATAAGTAAAAAAAAATGGCTAGTTAAATGAAAATGGTCATAAGTAATAGAAAGTAATGGAATGTTTGGTTGTAGAATGAAACAAAATGCTAGGTTGCTAGAAAATAATAGAATGCCAGGTTGGTAGAATCAAATTCATTGTTAATGTTAGATATGTTACGGGATGCATGTAATGTTTAATTGTGTTGATCGAAGCGCAATGCCATAAAGACCATCGAGAGAGAGAGAAAGAGTGTTTGAATTTTGGGTAATGTTTTGGGAGTTTTGATCAAACCTTCTTATTTTAATGCTACGGATTTTTTGTATTGGTCGTGAATTTCACTAATAAAGTTGATATTTCTTCGTATTCTTCTTTTAAAAATTGGGTTGATCATTACTTAGAATTTTCAACCTTTTTCAACTATTTCCAATTTGGGGTGTTTCACCTGGCCTCCTCCGCCAGCAAACCCTAATGGCTAAGAGAAAACAACCTTGTCAAAACCCTCACCTCTTCCCACAAATGCCTCGACCCAAAATCAACCCCTCTCAAAAACCCCTCCTCCCCACAAATTCGCCCCCTGCGACAGCTTCCGATCTTCCCCTCCCTCTTTAGTCACTCCATTGCCTCTGTCATTATCTTCCCGTAAGAAGACGACCCATATGGAAAACCAGCAATTTTCTTTCTGATGGTTTCAAAAGCTTTGTCTGATGGGGTTTTTACTCCTCCTTACCCCTCTCATCATGCTGCTCTGGCAGAGGTCTCTTACAGCAAGATAGCTCACCGCTCAAAAAAATAAGTTAAGCATAAAGGCAAATTTTATATGCTTGTTTAGGGTGAGATCTGTGTATCCATGATTAAGAAGAACAGGCACTGGTGGGACAATGCTCAGTTTCATGCTAAAGATCCCTTCCCAAGAGTTTGTTCACGCCATTACAAACAATATTTGGAGCAACAAACCCCGAAACATTACAGTCTCAAAGCTCTTGAAAAAGGCTTTCTTTATCAAATACCTTACCTAATTACTCGTAAGCGAGTTCTTGCCCAAGGGATGTGACACATTAATAACCAAGCCATGTTTGTTGCGTAGTTGAAACCAAGACTCCAACCTAAGATTCCAAAACTCTCTTCTTTTCTAAGTGGCTTAACTTTCACAATGTCCAGCCACAATTCTACTCATAGAAAGGACTTGAGCACATAGCTGGACTTTTGGGAGACCCTTTATTGCTGTATCAAGATACAAAAAATATGACTAACCTGGAAGTGGCTTGGGTTTTTACTATCATTAATCCAACCAAACCACTACCTGAGGCGGTAATGTGAGGTTTGATTCAGGTCATATAGAGCATGTGGAAGTCTTAAGATCAAGACATGTCACGACTTGTTCCATTTGACTGTCCACACAAGATCGATACATGTTAGAAAGCTAAGAAGTCTGAGGTTCCTCATGGTGGAGAGGAAAAAATGAAGAAAAAGAAAAAGAAAACCAAGGAACAGTCTCCACAAGTGGAACCGTGAAGACAGTGGTATCAGAAGGTAACATTGTCATCAATATTGGATTGGATAAGATCAGTAATGGCACTAGGATTGACCCCCAGGAAAACAAAAAAGCAGATGATGAGCAATTGTGAGATTCGGAGTCTCAAGTTCCCTAAGATTCTGAGCCGGAGGGTCACTCTTCTGCAGAAGAAAAAAATATAAGAATCAAGTTTAGAGGAAGAAGAAGAAACATCTGACAACTCTAATCCAGAAGATGATTCTAGTTTTAAGAAAACTAAGAAACAACAAAGAACATATGCAAGGAAAGCAGCTCTGGAACTTCGGTTGCAAAGAGAAAAGAGCTTAACATGAGCAAAAGCTCCAAAACCCGAAATCTTTGATGATTGAAACTTTTTGCTGGAATGTCAGAGGTCTTAACAGTTAAGTTCGGTGGAGGAATTTTAAAAAATGGTTTAGGCTTTCTACAGCTCTTTTTGGTTCTATTATAGAGACTCATGTGAAGGGACATTGAGCTCAAAATTTTGCATATTTCTTCCCCTGGTTGGAAATCAGTTTGTAACTACTATGTTGAGGCATATTTGGGTGGTGTGGGATCCTTCTGTGGAGTGTCTGTTGTATGAGGCAGAAATTCGAAGAAGACGTTTCAGAAAAGATACCAAAGCCGAGTTTTTACTCTACACTCGAACAAATCGCTAGCACTGACTGATAAACTTCTGAATTCTTCAAGAAAACATGGAGAATAATAAGGAAAAGCCTCAAAGAAGCTCCTTGGTCTATGGAATAGAACCACGGTTACATTGGTTCCGAAAAACCTAATGGTGACATCATCACTGACTTTCACACCATTTCCTTCTATAAAGCGTTATACAAGGTGATCTAAAATCTTCTAGCAAGAATACTAGTCTTCCCCTATGAATATCACCATCCAAGTATACTTTTGTGAAAGGTCGGCTTCTCACGGATAGTGTCTTACTTGCAAGAGAACTGGTGCAAGGCTTTAATTAGAAAAATGTTTCTAGTAAAGGAGTCTTAAGCGTTAACCCCAAGAAATCATTTAACTATGCGGGTTGGAGATTTATTATTGAAGTGTTGGTGGCAGCAACTCTCCTCCTCGTTTAGTAAATTGGATCAAATAGTGGATCATCTCTACTAGATTCTCGCTCAATGTCAATGGCTCTCTATGTGGCTATTTCAAAGGTTCAAAAGGGCTCTGACAAGGAGACCCACTCTCTCCCTCTTTATTTGTTATTTCCATGAAAGTGTTACCTCGTTTGCTAGAGAATAAACTTTTGCAGATGGATCTATAGGGTATTATCCAAAATCGAGGGGAAAAAGATCTCTTGTTTGGCATTTGCTGATTATCTGATGATCTTTTACAGTGGGAACCCTTCTTCTCTCTGATTCATCAAATCAATTCTGGAAGACTTTAAATGATCAGGCCTTAAAATGAATTCAGAAAAGTTAGTTTTATACACTGCATGACTGGATGAAGTTGAGAAAGATGACACTTCGGCCTTCGATTTTGTCAATGGTAAATTTCCATTTAGTTATATTGGGCTACCTCTGCTGCATCACAAACTTACGAGAGCTGAATACTCACAGCTGATTGACAAAATCTCTGCTAAATTCAATCGTTGGATGACAAAGACGCTTTCCTTTGCAGGCAAACTCCAGTTAACATCTTCAGATATTTACAACACTGTGAAATTTTGGCTCTCTTCGTCCATCCTGCCCAATTGCTGTTTGAAGACTATTGAGAATGCGTAACAGGTTCCTCTCGAACAATGATATTACATAGAAACGGGGTATAAAAGTTTATTGGTAGAATGTATGTCTCTTTATATCTGAAGGCGGTTTGGGATTGAGAAACTTCTAGGTCTGGAATACACGAATGTTATTTGAAAAAAGAGACTTTCTTGAACCAATCTACTAGACTCAGGCATGTGAACTTCTGGAATACAGAGGCTGCCAGCCACCATTCTTGGATTTGGAAAGCTCTCCTTGGCCTACCTTCTCTAGCAAAGAGCTTCTTGATAGGAACATCTGGTGATGGATATTGGCAAAGATACTGGTATGATCACTGGAATAAATGGGGTCCACGTATTGAATCTGTTGGGACTGCTGGTCCACAGCTTACATGCATCCACGAATCTATTGTTGTTGCTGAGTGGTCATCTTTCTTTGGATGGATTGTTTTCCCTCTGCTAGGACTAGGAACAGCTTATTAGCTGACCTTAGGAGTACACTACTCAATACTACAACAACAAGTGGGAACATGAGCACATATGTCTACGTTTGGTACATTGAAGGCTCTCCAAGCACTTGCTTCTCATCAAAGCACACTTGGGAAAATCTTCGACCAAGATACACTACCAAGCAATGGTCTTCAACAGTCTGGTACAAGGGCTGTACCGCCAATCATGCTTTTAATTTATGGGTTGCTCATCTAAGCCTCCTTCCAATCTGAGCTTGTACTAATAGCAGGGGTACGAATGGGGATTCTCTCTTCTGAAACTGCCATAGTGATACTGAGACACGAGACCACATATTCATCCACTGCAACTTTAGCTCTCTTTTTTTGGCAATAAGTTCCAACATTATTTGGAAGGGCCTAAATGTTTCGAGAGTGGCAGGACATGGTGGGTTGGATGTCTTCTGGTTCTTGTCACTTCAGCTTAACTCTGAAAATGCTTGTTCTTCAGACATCAGTTTTCCACATCTGGAAAGAAAAGAACATGTGACTTCATAGCTCCATTTATGCCTCCCACACAGCAGTTTACAAACAGATTGATCTGAGCTAAAGTACTCCATCCTCACATGCACCAATGAACAACAATACAAAGACCTCCTGTTCCAGTGGTTCATGTTGAATAATTGTTAATTCACTATCATTTTATCTGGTTTTTTCTAGGCTTTTTTCCACTTTTGGTCTTTTATAACTTTTAGTTTCACCGAGCATTTATATTGAAACTGTTCCAGTTTCTGGTAAATAAAATTCACATTTTATCAAAAAAATCTCATTGTGCTCCACGCTCGTCGTGATTAGCAAGGCCGGAATTTTTTGGCCTTCATAGTGAGGATATTACACGACTAATGAAAAAAATCATCAAGATATTTGTTACCACCATGGAGTTTAAAACGGACATCACTTTGAAGCTTCCACTGGTGTTCGCCTCCTTTAGCCATATCACCTTTTTCCAATGTTCTCGCTTTTTTTTCTAGGACACGATGTTATTTTCCTCATGTCATACTAGTTGCATTCTTTTTTTTCTTACTCGTTTAACAAAAGTGAAATATATAAGAAAAACTGAAAAATAAACGTCCGTAAAGAAATTTTTCCTTGAAACACCACAATTTAAAACCATTCTTTGGTTCCTCAGGAGATGGACAAGCGTCAAAACTGTTTTTAAAACATACTCCTGTCTTCTGGGCTATCAGCGCAGTTGCAGCATACCTAGAGAGAAATAAAAGAAAACAAATAGCATTTTATGCAAATTAGAACAAGAGAAAAATGATGGATATCATTGTACCTTTCAGCTGGGTTCAATTCGACAATTTTGGCCTTCAAGTGTACAAATTCCTTAGTCTTGAGTCTATATCCACATTGAAAAATGAAGCTTGCCAATTAAACCCCTTAATCCAAGTCTAGGAAAACCTGTGATCATTGGGTTCCCATTCAGAAGGAATGATCTTCTTGTCCACCTCAAGAACCTCATTAGAAACACCTCTCTCTCTGCTACGACCATGGATGGGGTCAGTTTCTTTGATCACTTGAAGGAGGGGATGGGTGATGAGGTGAGCTGAGGCTATTAGCACTCTTTGTGGTTGATAATTTTGCCTTTGAAGCTTTGGACTTGCTCAAAGTTACTTTACTTCTCCTAAACACAAGTTCACTTTTTTATTGTTTAAGATGCTTCACGTTGGAAATCTCTTCCTTGGACAAGTTTCAGTGCTCACTCACTGAACACAGAAGATAAAAACTCTGGAAGATTGTATGGCTTAAAGCTTAATTTCTTAATTTTAGATGTGCACAAGCATAAATAGAAAACCATGTTGGCCTAATCATAAAGAAAATGCTAATCCTAAGTTTGTGAAATCAAGTTCTAAATTTATTTTGTGTACTTAAATTAAATCTTAATACTACTAACACTTGGTTTGTGTTCTAGTTTACACAATCTTCAAACAAAAAAAATAATGAAACCAAAATGCTGGTTCAATCTCCTAACCAATCTTTCTCCTTAGCTCATGCAAGTTGCACCAATATCTTAAGTGCCTCATTTTGGGCTTTGGTTCTTGATCTGGTTATCGCCCCACTAAGCTTGATGAGTGGATCTTCATCTTGGTTGAATTCCTCCTTTTGGGCCGTAAAGGCATGTTCTCGTCCATCAGCTAACTGAGCCATGTCCACTCGACTTCCAACTCCACTGTTAGCTTCCTAAGGTCTATGTTGGCGGATAAATGATCTCCATTGTTTCTTTTGAGATTCGTGTTTTGAATATCCATTTTAGTCTATTTCTCCGCTAGTCGACTCTATTTCCTGATCAAGCTGAGTGCTCCATTTCCAGCTATCCATTTCCCATTTCCATCAAACCATTTCCAGTCAAATTTTCATTTTTCAAATGTGTTGCTGGTTGTTGGATCCTCTAGGTGCAACTATGGTTGCTTAGTTGAGGAATTATCCCCTCATCCTATTAAAGGATTTGAGCTCAAATCCAAATCATATGCTACAAAAGGAGATAGGTCAAAAACATTAAAAATACGAATATGATTGCATACTTACCAGGTACCTCGTTTTAGCAAGAATTATTGTTGATTAACTTCAACACTTTGAATGAGATGTATGTTAGGGGCATGAGTTTATACTTCTTGTCATTAGGAAACTTTTTCTTCCTGACATGAACCCATAATAACACTTATGGTTTAAACATAAACTCCTTTATGCCCTTGTTTTCTTTCCTTTCATACATCTTGGTGTGTTCTTCGATGTTTTTTTCTAACTTGCTTATGCAGACACTTAATAAAATTGGCATTGTTTTGCCATTAAGGTTTATCTGATCTTTAAATGGTAAATAAATCAAGTATAACAGAGACAAATGATTGAATCCATAAACAATTTGGAAATGAGAGAGTTTGATAGGAGAATGGTTTCAAAGATTATAAGCAAACTCTATATGTGGTAAACAATTCTCCTAATTTTCGATATTCTTTGGATGATAGCATGCAAGAGAATAGACAAAGTCGTATTCTTTATCTCAGTTTGCCCATCAGTATCTGGATAATAAGTGGTTGAAAACAAGAGATGATAAGATTGAAGAAGAGGATGTGAACTAAATTGATGGGAATGGTTTCCAGAGACAAGGGAATCCAAGTTTCAACAGGAACTCCTATGGGAATGGTCAAAAGAGTAGCTCCAATCGGGTTCACAGCGAAAGCCCTTCAACAACAACAAAACTTATAGATCTTCTTACTACCAGAATCCTCCTTTAGAGACTCAAGAAAGCAAGATTGAAGCAATGGTTGACAGAGTTTTAGAGGGACATCAGAAGATGATTTTGGATTTCAATGGAAAGATAGATGGGTTGTACCTCAATCTCAACACCAAGTTCCAAAATCTCAACACCTATGTGAAGAATCTAGAGAATCAAGTGCTGCAAACAAGGTAAATTATTAAGAGACATGAGAGCCTGATCAAGGAGAAAATTGAAGCTGGACAGAAGCACCAAGTCAATGCATTGATTGATGAAGATTTTTAGCAGGAAGTTAAGAGGGAAAGGCTCCAAGAAGGAGATTTTCGTGTGGAAAGTTCTATGTCATTTGGCAGTTCGCATTGGTGTCGATCGACACCAAGCAATGAGTATCGATCAACGGCGAATGCTGCAACATCATTAGCTTCGTGTTAATCGACAAACGTCAATCAGCACCTACATGAGACAGTCGGCCGAGATAGAGATAGAGGGACCGATCGACAATGCGACCTGAGCATCGATCGACATATGAGGAAGTCGGTTCGACTACCACTCATTGCTGCAAATTTGATTGTGCGTCCAACCAGAACGGTTTCAGAACAGTATACTGATACATCTGAAAGTATGGATCTTGATAGAGAAGATGAGGGACACTCCAAGAGGAAGCAAAAGATCCCCAAACATCTACACAGAGAAGCAAATGAAAAAGAGATGGATAACTTTACCAAAAGAGTTTTCAAAATTTCTCTTAGATACTATTTTTGATGAAGCTTATTATACTCACAGGTTATGTATGTTTTTCAGGGAAACAAGGGCGACATACAACGATATAGAGTTCATGCTCAATCATCTCAGAGAAAAGATGAAACAGATGACATGTATGAAGAAGAAAAGTGATCCTAGGAAGTTTATGATTCCATGATTTATCAAGGGCAACAAATACCCCAATGCCCTCTGTGATACTGGATCATCAGTGAACATTATGCCAATAACTATGGCAGAGGAGGTTAACCTGAAAGTGGAACCCTCCAATGAACTGCTCAAAAGTGAACTCAGGAGGGATGGTAAAAGATGTTCCAGTGCATATTAACAACGCTTTAGTTCCAGTAGACTTGCACGTGATGGACATCAAGATATATTGGAACTCTTCACTACTACTTAGAAGATAATTCATGGCTACCGTGGGAGCTATCTACGATATACAATTAAACAGGTTTTATCTATCTCTAATTAATCAAAATATTTTCTATGAACCTGTCAAGAATAAGAACAAGGCTACTCTGATTGAATTGTGTGATGATGCAGAACTTGTGGTCACGTGCTTCTGCGATTATGACTTCAATGAAGAGTTGGAAGATGGAGCATCGATCGACACTCAGCCTTTGTTATCGATCGAGACGCTTTCAGTTCAACAATCGGTTGACACCCACCCTTTGTTATCGATCGACACTCACATATGGTGATTACAACACGGCTTACCTTGAGTACGACGTAGACTACAGTCAAGAAGAGATGATCGAGTACTGTGGTATTGATATGGAAGAGGCTGGTGTATTTCATATTTCCCATAGACTCGGGAAATCGACATCGATCGATGACACTACTATGCCATCGATCGATACGGACAAGAAGCAGCAACCGAAGTAGATTCAGCTGCAGAACGCAAGAAGGAATTATGGTTATCTACAACCAGAGGAGTTCAGTATCATGTGAGATCCAGACGGTCACGCAAGAGCTATGGTTGGCAGACTACTTAATGTCATGAGGGAAGATATTGCAGACATTCTTGCCATGGTTAATGGAGCTGGAAACCTTTTCGCACAACAGTATGGTTATCGAGCATCGATCGACAGTCACCATACACCATCGATCGACACACGTCCAGTATGCGAAGGATACGATGAAGATTACATAGAGGAAGAGCAGTTTGAATATCGTGGCCTACCATCAGAAGACGCTGGCTGGGAGATGAAGCAAAAGTGGATAATCAAGTATCGATCACATGCTACTCTTGGCCTTCGAACGACATCAGACGAGAACCAGAACACGAACTTGGAGCAGAAGAGACAGATATTGGTAATCTTAGACCGGGTGAGTTTGGAATTTTCAGAGACCCAGATGGACGTGCACATGCTCTTCATGGGAGAATCCTAAATTTATCCAAGGAGGATGTAGCAGATGCCCTTATTATGGCTAATGGATCGAGTACTTTATTTGGACAGCAGCAACAGCCATCGATCGACACACATCATACAACATCGATCGATATTGAGGAGAAGAAGAACGAGCCAATCCGTACTGATCCATACACTTTCAAGCCACCATCAATCGACAACAACTTCAGTTCATCGATCAATTGGCGTTTCGAGCAAGACTGTTTTAGTCACAATCGATCGACACCATAGAGGCACCATCAGTCGACATTAAATCGCGACCATTGATCGACCACACACGCCTACCATCGATCAATACTTTTTACAGAGTCTGGTATCGAGTTTTTCTACTTAACCTATTTACTTATGATTTAATTTTTCCTAACCAATTCGTGGCGGATTACACTGGGGACAGTGTAATTTAATTCTGGGGGAGGTTCGCTAATGCTATTTAATTTGTTTTTAGTTTTATTTGCTAAATAGATAAGTTTTTCAAAAGGTTTTACAGAGTCAAGAAGGGAAATTATGATCAAGATTTGTTATTGACTAACCACACTTTACCACCATTTTTGAAGGTTGTTGCAGAGATTACTACAGATACTAAAGTGGATCATCTTGCCACTATATCACACTTGCTTAGAAAGTTTGAAGGAACCGAAGTTGATTTCCAACACTAATACTGACATTATCTTCTTGCTTTGGGGTTTGGTATACACTGGATCGGATTCCTTCTGCAGGTGTGTAATACAAATCATTGCACCTTTGGTTCCCTTCTCTCTTTCTCTTCATCATCTACCTAATAGCTTAAAAGATTGAGATGACTTCCCGATATACAGAGGGGTAGGTAAATTCCCTATGACCCCATTATTCTAATTAGGAGGAACGATCACACATCGTTGGAAGTGAGGGGTAGGTACATTACCGATGACCCACTATTCGCCTACAACTTTTCCCAAAAAGAAGAATAAAAAATAAAAAAAAAGAAGAGGAAAATCGAAAATGAGATGGCAAGATGGACTGTATCAACATCATTGTTCATCAAGTTTGAGATCTAGAAAGATTCAGAGGGAAAGGGGGTGAGTAATCAGAGAAGACTTTATGCCTAGTTTTTTAGATACTTGGAGAGGTAGAGTCCATGTATCCTTTGATCGATACTCCCAAGGTAAAGCCTTCACTTTTATTTTATGCAAAGAAGTGAAATCAGTAGAGGGGGAGTCAGACTAGTATTTGCTAAGTTGTTGGTAGACTAGATTTGGTTGCTATACTAGGATAGGTTATATAAAGTTTCTCTGTGATTGACTTGATAGAATGTGGTTGCAACAAAGTAAGGTGACAGTTATACTTAAACATTATGTGAGTCTCCTCTTTTCAAAACCTCTTTCACAAGATTAGTTTGCTTGAGGACAAACAAAAAGTTAAGTCTGGGGAAGTTGATATAGCTTATTTATTACCATTTTAGGCCATTTTCTAGGCTCTCTTTAGGGTCTATTATGTGTGTCTAGGATATCTTTTAGATTATTTACAGGTCCATGAACGTTTTTGAGATAAATGGAGATACTTGGAGCTTTTGGAACATTTAAAGGAGAAGAATTCGTAGATGACTATTTGAGGGGTCAGAGTACAAGACTGTCGTCGATCGACGACACAACCTTTGAGTCCACCGATGATGAAAGACTAAGGTCAATCGATGCTGCACAGTTGCAATCAATCGACGCCCAACTCGCAACAGCCAACTGAAAAGCCCAAGTTTAGAAGACAAATGACAAGAATGCGTTCGACGAGTTTCGACCTAAGTTTTAGGGTTTTTATATTTATGCTTATGTATTAAGAGCATGTGGAGTGTGCAAGTGCAAGCGTAGGCAAAGCTTAACACAACTTACAAAGCTTTATAGCTTTAAGTTTTTAGGGAAGAAGATTCATAACTCCTTAGGGAGATTTGTATTGGAACCCCAATATTTTATCTATGCATTATATTTAGACTATTGTTCTTTCTTTGATTATGTCTGAGTAGTCATCATCTATATTTAGGGTTGAATGATAGCAATCATGGATTAGCGAAAAATAGGATTGCTAGCTAAGTTAATATCCATCAATTGAGTTGTGCTTAATGCTTGCATTTTAGAGTAGCTAACTAGGATCTTGAAAGTAGGAAATGGACCACTTCGAGAGTAGGTTATGTGCCAGAATAGACTCCATTGAACTAGGCTGTTAGGCGCATCTCTACTTCTGGATAAGGAATATTTCCTTAACTGATTGTTTGCCACCAATATATATATATATATATATATATTCACCTAGCTTAATCTTTAGAAATAATAAATCTATTGTGTGTCATTTCTCTCTGTGGATTCGATCCCTAAATACTACACATGATCTCTTTTGGCAAGAGTACTATTTGTGTATTAAGACTAGGGTTAATTTGATAGTTATTTGTTTAGGATATTTATACCCTGCTAGGACAATAAAAACACGCATGTCATCCATCTACATTGATATCACTAAAATTACTCTATGAACAACGTTACTCTCTCAAATAAGAGATTTTGTTATAGTACTTAGGGATCGAATCCACAAAGAGAGTGGGCATACAATAGATTTATATATATAATGATAAAGCTAGGCAAGTAATTAATAAGCAGCAACTAAGTAAGCAGCTGATTGATTGGTTTGTAAAAAATATGAAAAATATCTAGATCTAGGGTTCATGTACTGAGGATTATAGAGATATAGAGGCTAAGGTGTGTGTGATATTCTTGAGCTCGGACTCTAGTGTATAGATATCCAGCTGTCGCATGCGAATTTATAATTATCTAAGTTTAGTGTTCCAAGTTTCGCTTGTAAACACGAAATGAGCGTCGATCGACGGCTACCTTAAATCAGGTTTATAGTCCTATCTGATTGGTTCACTAACTTCCTAGACCAACTGTCGCATGTATCAAACAACATAGCTCAAAAGAATCAATTCAGGTGAAGAACCTAATTCTTAGTTGTCTACAATTCTAAAATCAGGGTTCTAGTTAGCTATTATAAAACACAAGCATTAATAGCAATTAAATTGATTGATATCTTTACACCTTAGAAATTCTATAGTTTTGGCTAATCATTGATAACCCTAATTAGCCCTAAATTTAACAAAAAGAACTACTCAGACATGATCAAGCGAAGAATGATAATAAACTGAATAGAAAACATAAAATATAATCATTATATATAAAGAAGAGAATAGAAAACATAAAATAAAATCTTTATATATATAAAGAAGATTCCCTTCTCTCTATTCTTAAGATGACACGTCACTAGATAGCTTCACTAGAGTAAGCCACCTGTCACTTTTAAAACTCATTCCTCCTTTTCATTGATGGTCTACCGATACTGAGGGGTCCATGATAACATCCACCATTTTACTTGGGCTCCAAGAAATTACTATAGTGGGCTTCTAAAAATTTCTTCTAACCTCCTTTTTATTCCACCGTCTATTAAGTTACAGCTGGTCAATTGGCCCCAGCCAAACTCTGGTAGAATTCGTCGTATTATGCGATTCAACAGCGAAGTTCCGGATCTTATTACGGTTTCGGCCGCCATTACTCTCCTTTCTCTGAGATCGAGATTGCGATTGCTTCGCTGCGAGCTCCCTCTTCGAAATACACCCCATACTTCACACTATGTCTCATTAATTTTTCCCACCCTTCCTCCATTGTTATTCTATCAAAATTTTCTTATAAATAAGGATGTCGTCTTCCGTATTTCTCACAATTGATCCACCACATTTCATTATGGTTTGCTGTTTATGATTTTGATTACTTGAAGCAAGTAAAACATTCTGTTCCATGTGGTCTTCAGCAGGTCAATCGAAAAGATCAACTCGCTTATTATTGCTTGCTAGATTGGATGAATATCCTAAGACACCATTGAATAGTTTGAAGGTCTTATATGTTTGAACAGAGCATGAGTTTCCTTTCTCGAGATTGTATCTTAACTTGATCTGAGAAGTGAGATCGAAGCCACTGAATACGCAAGAAGGCTCTCTCCGCTGCTATCTTAATATCCTCAATCCGTCTAATTGGCAAGCTAAGTTTGGCACCAAGGTCAAAAAGTTTCTTTCTCTCTTTGTCATTTGTAGATTTTGAATTTAACAGGTTAAAGGATATGATCAACTCATTCCATTTTCATGCTACTGTATATGGTTGTTGATTCAAGTTTATGTTGGTTCACAGGTTGGAATTAAAAATATGAATGTTATTTTCGGGCCAATTGACTACGAGATATTAATACATGCCCTCTACAACCAGCGTCAAACCCGATCAGATTGTAAGCTTGACTCATCTCTAGGAAGAGGAGCTCATATCCTGAACTAAAGAATCTTTCATTACGTCAGTATATGTATCTGATTTTCTTTGATCATATCCACCATCAACTAACTTGAGTATAGATGTTCCGAAAACAATAACAATGCGGAAAAGAAGGGCTTTATGATTACTGGTACTGTGGAAAATAAGAAAATAGATATGAATGTGGTGCCGAAGTGGGAAAACCAGGCCTCAAGGTTAATACATTGCAACACGTTAATCAGTTTTGAACTAATGTGTTCCTTTCTGTTCAAGGTTATGAAAATGTCAAAAGGTAAAGAAAACCCTGCTTTACTTCAATACTTAATCAAAAAAAAAAAAAAATCTACTTTACGTAACAAGATTCTCATAGAGAAGCTCAATGACAATGAGTGATCGAAGTTTTAAGTTATGCACAAGCTTCAGCAATCTGGCAGCTCTTGATTAAAACAAAAACAAAATTGCAGATGGCATTACAGTTAGTGTTCTTTCGATTTTTATACTAACTTTTTCTTTTATATATGAAATAAAAGCTGAGATTTTGTATTTCCCATGTGAAATCGAAGAAGAAAAACGACCTGACTCATACTCAGAGTCATAGAAGGAAAAAAAAATAGATGACTAAAGAGAACATTCGTGAGTGATATCATGAATTTAAAATGTGACAAGCGATTGGTACTTTTGAATTTCGATTCAGTGCCAAATATCGGGAGCTTGAGCATCTGAAAATGTATTTAGAGTTCATCATGCATGAGTTATTGTAGAGGAATGTTAACATTTGGAACTGCATTTTCAATAAACTGTTGTCCATGACTTGCTGATTTTCAAGCCAAACGAGATTTAATGGCAGTAGTAGTCATCTGTTGCTGTCTCAAGATTCCAATACGCTTTGAAACGAGGGAAACAACTGCACAGACGAGAAGAGAAAATACAATCATGAGAATTAACATGTTGATGGTACTTTGTACCAAAATAATTATTACTTAGTATATCATTCACGATAAGAGTTTTCTGGTTTAATCATATTTCTTTTACAAGTACCAGTCAATTACATCTCTATGCTGCATTGTAGAATGAACAAATAAATTATAGTGTGTGGTTATTTAACCTAAAGCAAAAAAAAAGAATAATATAAGTAAAAAATTTCACAACTTTTCGTGGCGTTTCAACAAAGAAAATTAAGAAAATTCCAGTAATAGGTTGAGTTAAGCAGGATTGAGATATAACAAGCAGAATAGGTGGACTTCCGTTCCACGACCGAGAAAAAGCTCTCTATACAATCACTATAAGGTCACTTTTTATAAACAAATTTCAGTAATATTTATTTTGAAAACTACAAGTAGTTTGTGGATAACATAATTCATTTCATTTTAAAATATGATAACAATACAGGAGTAGAACACAAATTTATATTTTCAAAAGATGCATACCTAACTTCATTTTTTCTTCTATTACCATGAAAAAATCATATCACATAAATCTAAATTTTAACTTAAAATAAAAAGGAAATTACAATTTTAATTAAGAAAAAACATATGAGTTTCTTCATCGTAAAGCCCCAAAATACTCCATAATCTCCACATGTCTCCAAAACATACCTGGACCTGAAAAGACTCTAAAATCGACTCTAAATACATATAATAGATCCTAAAAAGCACATATACTATGGGTGAAAATGGGTAAGAACCATAATATATAAATTCCCCCGGACTTATCCTTTTGCTTGTGCTCAAGCAAAGAATATACAGTTTGAAAATTGTTTGAAAACGCAGGGACTCACAAATCTTTAAGTTACAACTATCACCTCTACTATGTTTCAAGCCACATTAAATAAATGCTAACCTCAGAGATACTTTATATACCATATCCTAACTTAGCAACCAAATCCATTCTACTAGCAACTTAACTATTATTGCATGACTCGCCCATCTACTAACCTCCTTTCTTACATATAAAAAGGTGCGAGCTTCTTCTAGGGAATATCGATTAAAGGACATATAGACTCTTACTCCAGAAAGTATCTGAACGCACAAGCAATCTTCTCTGATCCCTTTCTTCCTTCTTTCTCTCTTCTATGAATCTTTTTCAATGAATCAACGATGATGCTACAGTCCTTCTTGTTCATCTCTTTTCTTTTCTATTTTTTTTACAAAGTGTAGGCAAATAGTGGGGTCTTTGGTAATGTACCTACCCCTTACTTCCAGAATGTGTGATCATTCCTTCGGTATCTCCAGTATACTCTACAGTCAATAAGTCTAAGAATGGTGCTATAGAGTGGTTAGATAATAAGCAAAAAAAAAACTATCATAATAGCCTTCTTGATTCTATAAAACTCAACAATAACACTGTCCAGACTTAAACAACACTATCCCCAATGTCATTCAGCCTCAGATTAGTGGGAAAATATTTCATAAGGAAAAAATTAACAAGGAAAAACGTATACCTGGTTGATGATGGTGGGTGTCGATCGGCACAGTTAAGTGACGATCGATTGCT
The DNA here is from genome assembly GCA_905132765.1 of Moricandia arvensis. Classification (NCBI taxonomy): domain Eukaryota; kingdom Viridiplantae; phylum Streptophyta; class Magnoliopsida; order Brassicales; family Brassicaceae; genus Moricandia; species Moricandia arvensis. Next base: position 100,116 of record CAJHQP010000730.1, on the reverse strand, counting down.
GCTCTGGTTGATCTGTCGATTTGCAGTGATCCTATGTTGGTCGATGCTCTGTGCAGACTCGTCTTCCTCAGGTCATTTTTTAACCTGAAATAAAATAAACATGAAAAATCAGTAAAATTTAAAATAAAACGAATTTAAAACTTACTAAATGGGCTGTCTCCTGTCAAGGCTTGTTTATTGTTTATAGCTTGACCTTTGGATGCTTTGTACTAGTAATGAGGTAATTGAACACTTATTGGAAAACAAGTATCCACATCTTCTCTGCTCATCTTGAACCATGTGCCTACAAAGCTTCTGATGGCTTCTTCTCCTTTGGTTATGTACTCTTGCTGTCTCTGGATAATCTCATGTTTGTAATCCACTTTCAGCTGTAGCTCCTCCATATATTTGTTGATCCTTCCAATCATGTGGTTGAGGGGGTAGAAGATTGCATCAATCTTCTTGTAGAGCTCATCAAACATTTTCTATTGAGCTCTGTAGATGTCAAATGTTATCTCTTCAATTTACCTTGTTTTGTAGATCTCAGGTGCTGGCCAGATTGGGTTGTCTGACTTAAGACATCCCTCATTCTGTGGTAGACTGATGTAAAGCTTTCATGTGTCATGAGTCATCTCTAGAATGTCTGCTATGTCTTAATTAGAAACATTGGTGATCCTTCCATCTTTAGCATGTGTGCACCCTAACTAATATCTGATAACTCCAAATTAATGTGGTGAAAGGACACTTTCTGGGTGTATAAACCTTCTGGATCTAGGATGGGTGGTTGATGATCTAGTGTAGAATCGTCTGGACTATGTGATTTTTGGGGTGTCGATCAATGGCAGGTGCTGGTGATTGATCGATGCCTCATACTCCTCTTCGTGCTCTTCTTTATTGACTGTTTCCTTAGGTGAAATTGTTGCTTCAATCAAAAAGGACTCTCGGTAACCCAATATTGCAAGACCGTCAATCGATGCTGTAGGTTGGGTGTCGATCGATGGTTCTTCGTCATATTGGTGCACTGCACCAGAATCAGAGTACCAAACGGCTACAAGTTCGGGATCAACTCCTATCTCAATGTATGTCGTGTTTCCTTTGACAACTCTCACTGGATCATAGAAATCTGTCTCGCTGATGAGTGAAAGATATAACATGTTTTCTTCATGTTGCAAAAAACTTCTACAATAGCCATGAAAGTTGTCCCATGTAACAAAGAAGAATTCCAGTCTATCTGATTACCCATAATGTGAAAATCCACTGGAACTAGGGTATTGTCGATCTTTACCAAAAGGTTTCTGATAATCCCTCCTGAATTTATCGTAGAGCAAGCCACAAATGTGAATGAATTGCTTGAAGGTTCTATCTTCAGATTTAGCTTCTCAGCCATAGACATTGGCATGATGTTGGCTGAAGAACCTGTGTCATAGAGGGCATTAGAGTAGTTGTGACCTCTAATCATGCAAGGTAGCACGAACTTCCCAGGATCACTCTTCTTCTTCAATGTAATCCTCTTCTTCAGCTTCTCTCTGATCTGATGGAACATACGCTCAATATCTTCTATAGTTTCTTTGCTTTCTCGGTAAAACATCCAGAGTCTGCGGATCCAATAAGCATCATCGAATGGCATGTCCATTGGGATCCTCATCATGTTCTTTGTGAAACTATTCATCTATTTCCCATTAGCTTCTCTTCTTAGATGCTTAGGAACCTTGTTCTTCTTTCTCTTAGAAAATGGTCCTTTTGTAGCCTCATCAATGATCATAGGCTCTAATGCATCTTCATTTTTCTGGTTAGTGTCTTTTGCTGTGCGGGTGATTTTTAGACAAATGTCTTGTAGCATTCAAACGATCCACGTGAATACTTGGCAATCACACTCGGTAGGTTACCGGTCGCTGTCGATCGACAAACATGTGTGAGTATCAGTCAATGATGACCATTTCAGAAGATGCTACGGACTCAGCCTGGACTGTCAATCGCTGCTCGATGTCTGGTATTTATCATCGTTCCTTCTCGGATGTTGACCGATGGTCGGTTGTGTGTGTCGAGCGACACCACTGAGAACTGCCAAAGGATGTGGAAATTTTGACTTGAAAGTCTCCTTCTTGCAGTTCTCCTCCTTCACCCGTTGCCAGAAATCATCATCTATCAAGCATTCACATGGTTTCTCTGTCCACTCTCTCATGTTCCTTTAATCAGTGTTTCTTGTCTCCTAACAGGCTCGCTGGTCTGATCCACTTGAGTCTCCAATTTCTTCACATGGGTGTTGAGAGCTTTGAACTTCTTATTCAGATTGGTGTATACATCATATATCTTCCCATTAAAATCAACTGTCAAATTCGGCTGACTCTCAAGAACCTGACCAATCATACTCTCCAGTCTTCTTTCTTGAGTTGCTGGTGGGGGGGGGGGGGTTCTGGTAAGAAGAAGCTCCAAAGTTCATGTTGTTGTTGTTGTTGTTCTTGGCGTTGATGTAAGGTCTCAGGTGCTGTAAACTCTGGTTGTGATTACTCCTCGGACAAGTGCCATAAGATTTCATGTTGCCTCCCTGATTCCCATACTTCTGAAAACCAGTGCCACTAATGTAGTTCACATCCTTTTTGTCGTCCTTGGTATTGGTGAAATCAACAGCCTTTACATCTTCTGCAAAACTCACCCGCTTCTTGATAAGCCTGTGAACATTATCTAGCTTGGCTTGAACTTCATTCATCTGCTCCTTGCCAAGTATAGTAGCCGATATTCTCCCCTCCATGTAAATTTTTTTGGTGCTATTGCTAGATGCCAAAATCTCAATAAGTCTCATAGCCTCTTTTGGATTCCTAGTAGTGAAGTTACCATTACTAGCAGTGTCTAGAGACATCTGGTAAACAAGAGCAATGCATCTGAAGAAGGTTCTGGGCAATTGTACCTCTCTGAATCGATGGTGTGGACAATCTCTCTGATAAGACTAGAATCTGATCCAAGAGCTCTTGAATGATTCTGAAGGCCCTTGTGTGAATGTAGAGATTTTGTTCCTCAAGTCTTCAAATTGCAAATCATCAAGAAAATTACGCAAGAAGGTGTTCTTGATGTCGTCCTAGGTTGTAAGAGATCCTACTGGTAACTACTTAAGCCAATATGAACCATCTCTAGCAAGTGAGAACTTGAAGAGCATACATAAAAGACAGTCCTCAGGAACTCCATTGGCTTTGATAGCAGAAACTAGATCCTCGAACCTCTCAAGATGGTCCATCGGATGCTGATGTGGGTGACCATGGAAAGGTGTATGTCCCACAAGTGTAAAGTATGCTTGCTTCAGCTTGAAATCTTTCCTCTAGAAAGTAGGAGGACGAATAGAAGATATGTTAGCATAGTATTAATCTGGATGGTTGTAGTCAGCCAATGTTCTAGTTCGAGTAGCCTCAACATTAGAAGATTTTGGAGCAGCTGCTTCTGGTTCAGGGATTACATCCCCGTGGCCATCAAGTCTTTGACCTGCTGCATTACGCAGATGACCATATTGGTCATGCAGGTATTAATTCGCATATGCATTAGAATAAGAGTTGCCTCCATGTTGCTTGCTCGCGGATTAGTGTCGATCGGCGATGGTGTACTATTGTCAATCGACGCTCGCTCACAAGTAATATCAATCGATGAAGATGGATTGATGTCGATCGGTGTTGTGCGCTTTTCTTTTCGGATTGCAAATTCTAACGATACAGTATCTGAGAACAGTATTCTTTTTCATTGTTGCTTCTGGTACTGCTAGGCATGCACCTGAAAGACAAACAATTTTTTTTGTGTTTATAAAGTAAAATTAAAGAAAAACCTAGACTAATCTATCTATTCGATTTTGGTCATTGTAATATAGTGGTAAGTATTCCCCCTTTGTCACGATGGTGACCCGGGTTCGATCCCCAACAACAGCGCCAAAATTGATATCACTCAAATTACTCTATGAACAACGTCACTGTCTCAAATAAGAGATTCAGTTGTAGTACGTAGGGATCGAATCCACAAGGACGTGGGCACACAATATATTTTTATATATAATGATAAAGCTAGGCAAGTAATTAATAAGTAGTAACTAAGTAAGCAGATGTTTGATTGGTTTGTAAACAATATGAGAAAATAGCTAGATCTAGGGTTTTAGGTAATCATGATTATAGAGATATAAAAGCTAAAGGTGTGTGTGTGTGTGTGATATTCTAGAACTCCAACTCTAGTGTGTAGATATCCAGCTGTCACATGCGAGTCTATTAATTATCTAAGTCCAGTTTTTCAGCTTTCCCTTGTAAACACGGAATGAGCGTCGATCGATGGTTGAAGCTGAGCATCGATCGACGGCTATCTTAAATCGGGTTTATAGTCCTATCTGATTGGTTCACTAACTTCCTAGACCAGCTGTCGCATGTATCTAGAAACCTAGCTCAAAAGAATAAATTAAGGTGATTAACCTACTGTTGTAGTTGTCTACAATCCTAAAATCGGGATTCTAATTAGCTACTTTAAAAAACAAGCACTAATAGCGATTCAATTGATTGATATATTTATCACCTTAGCAATTATATAGTTTTGGGTAATCCTTCATAAACCTAATTACCTTAAATCTAACAAAGAGAACTACTTAGATATGATCAAGCAAAGCATGATAATAAACTGAATAGAAAGCATAAAATAGAATAAGGAATAACAAACAATGAAGTTTCAATACAAATCTCTGAATGAGTCTTGGATCTTCTCTCTAAATCTAAATAAGAACCTCTAACTATGTAATAGGTTATGAAAAGGGGTGTGTTTCCCAAAACAATGTCAAAACACTTAAATACTTGGTATAAAGTTTGCCAAGGGTAGTCTTGTAATTATGCGGAACTTCTGGGCTTTCAGTCGGTCACCAACAAGTTGGATCGTCTTGTGCTTCTCTGTCGCTCGATGTCAATATAGTGTTATCGATCGAGACTCTTCCTAAATAATGAATCGAACTTCTGATTCTTCAGCAACAACGAGTTTCTTCTTCATAAAGCTCAAAAATATTCTATAATCTCCACATTGCTCCAAAATATAACTGGACCAAAAAAGACTCTAAAATAGACTCCAAACACATCTAATAGAACCTTAAATCACATACACTATGGGCGAAAACAGGTAAAATCCATAGTATATCATGCATATACATGGAGGAAAACAGTTGAGAAGGATTTGAAGCTTCCTATCGAGCGTCGTCAAATTCTGAGATCATCCCCCTATTGGTAGGATGTTTTATTTTAAAGTGTTATTCACCTTTTTAAGGAAGTTTTTTATTATCAATATATACACACTAATACCTTTTAAATAGTATCTCTTAATGTGATTAAATTACTTATAGTACCCACAATATTCTGCATTTCTTTCTGGATAGATTCATCTCTCCTATGTCAAAACTGTGTTTGATGATTTCGAGAAGTATAAATGTTGTGTGGACACCAATTTGTAATCCTTGAGGATCTTAAGAATAACTTGACGTTCGTTCTTGGCTTTGCAGAAGAAAAAATATCATCGACAAATATAAGATGATATGTATTCGGCATTTTAAAGTGACTATAAGCCAAGTTAGGATTTTCTCCCTCTCTTATGTTGAATGTTTGAAATTAACACCTATGTATAAAAAATGAATAGGTAAGACTGTAAGGGGGACACCTTGTCAAAATTCTTTATTTGGAATGACATGTCCACACACTTTCCCATTTTAAAGGAGTTTTTATTAGCCTGATGCAATAAATTTCATCATATATGTAATCCATTGCGATACAAAACCCATTTTAGAGGATATTCTTTATAAAATCCCAATCGTATGTCTTACTTATATCCAATTTTTCCATATAGTGTTCTTGACGAGATAAGTTTGTTACAAGTCCATTAAATATTTCATGTGCTATTAATAGGTTGTCTGAAATTAGGTGACCCGCCAGAAAGGTCGTTGTGTTTCCAAAATTAATCATGTAAGAGGTTCTTTAGATATTGACTTAATACTTTGGAGATGATTACCAAAATACAGAAACTTATTGGTCTTAGTTCTGTCAATTTTCTTGGTCGGTCCCATTTGGGTATGGAATATTTTTTGGTTTGTTTATCCTTGGATCTAAATTTCATACCATCCACCCCATGTATTTTTTCCAGAGAGCATCATAAATAATGACTTTCACATTTCATCCTCTATCACTAGTTCCTTGAGCTGTCGATTCATCTGTAGTGTGATTGATCATGGGATCCCTTTTAGAAATTTCCCAAATTATTGTTGTAAAGTACTTGTGAAATTTTTCTCGGTGATATTATTCCATTGTTTTCCCTTCACCCTGTCGGTTAAGATGATATATATATCATAAATTCTTGATTTTCTGCTTTTTCGTTGTTTTATTTTATAAAGGCTTCATTTGATCAAATAACCTCTTTGATTAAGAAGAAGAAAATGAAAATGGGAAATAGAGAACATAGATGAATATCGACTGCTTGAAGAAGGAATAAGAAAAAAATTGACCAGGTTTAGTAAAATGCTCGGATTTCGAAGTTTCAAAGCGGTTATAACGAAAGTGAACATCACATTTCCTAGGGGTTTTATTTTCTCTTAAGGGGAAACTAGAGAGATATCATGGAATCCAAGAAGGATCATCTTCTTTTAAGAGCTCAGCTTCTGGATATTCGAATTTTTGTCGTTGTTGTTTTTTAGCCAGGATTGCATGGAGCAAAGAACTTCCATTTGATTGATTGAGAGAGAGAGAGAGAGATCTTAAATTATGTTAATTTTTTTGATTAAAATCAGTTTATTTTGTATATAAAAATTTAAATTACGATTGGTATATATTAAACCGATATTAATTTATATTCGTGGGTAGGTTAATTTTTAACTTTTATTTCATGGAAATATAGATTTTAAATTTTAAAATTCTGGCAGTGTCATAGATCTTTTTTGAACATATTCAAGTTTTGCTTTGAATTCGTTGTTATCTTATTGTAGAATCCTTTCTATTACTATCTTTTATGTCTACTCTCTTCTGTTTGTAGAGTTTTATATAGATTCCCCTCTAAGTGTAATCTGAATGTTTAAATTAAGTTTAATGAACGTAGTGTTTACCAGAGGTCATTGGCTCAACTGGAAAGGATCTGGCCATTGTGTCAGAGTTCCCCAGTTCGAGTGACCGCTGGGATGAAACTAATATTACATGCTGTGGTTTCGGGCCTGGGGGATTACGGTTTTGGTCCGAACCTCCTGGTAATTCAAAAAAAAAAGAACGTATTGTTTAAAAAAACTTTAAAATTGTTTTAAGTATTCAAATAATGGAGAAGTAATCGAGACATTAAATTTGTGCATTTTGTTGCTATATAAAAGTGTCGAGGAAGAAATAAAGTCATCAACCCTTACTCCTTTTATTTTGCCGAAACGTCAATCATGTTCGTCCGCCATAATTTTCTTGCACATCTTAGATATCTTCATCACTTATATATATTTCTCTTATTATACATTGCTCATTATCTTCATTACTCTAATATTATTCCCTATAATAAATTGTATAAATTTGATGGAAATATTATTTATTTTCTCTGAACATTACAACATCAACGTAATTACATTATTTTTCCGCGTTTTCCAAATAATTCAATAATACTACAACTATAATTGAGCACCTATCTAGTTACAAATCTAAGTTTGATGTATCTAGGAATCAGTATAGTCAGCCACAAAAATAGTAATATATGATTCTACTGGACTAAATAAATTAATGTTCTAATAAACATACAATAATACTAATGTGTAACAAATAATTCTAACTGAAATACCTGAAATGAAAATAAACTAAACACAACAAATACATAAGGAATTATTTAAAATCTCTTGCTTCAATTTTAAATGGTGGAGTGCTACATTATGGAAGCAGACTCGACCCTGAGAGAAAGGTGAGAAAGTATGGCCTTCTGGCCTTCAACAATAAAGAATTAAATGCGACCAATTTTTCACTAGTCTTTTTAATCTAGTGGTGCAAATCATGTCTTTAGACTCAGCATCCTGACTTCAGATTCCGGGTATGCTAATTCCAGCATTTATTCTCAGTTAGCTTGTGGCCTTTTAAAAGTCACGACCTGACATGCCTGGAAGTTTGTGCTTGAAATAAAACTGATGAAACAAATTTTACTATTGAATAATACTCCCTCTGTTTCATAATAAGTGTCACTTTAAGTTTTTAATTTTGTTTCAAAAAAAGTGTCACTCTACAATCCCAATGCAATTTTGTACATTAAATCTAATTTTTACCCTTTTGAATAGCCAATAGATTTTTATTTAAATCATTCTCATTTAATTAATCATACATTAAATAGAGATATATTAGTCTATTATACATACTTCTTAATCTCCGTGAAAAGTGTCAAAGTGACACTTATTTAGAAACGGAGTGAGTAATATTTTATTTAAATGAGTCCATGAATAGTAACAAAGATTATCAAGTGGGTATGTTACTGACTGACTCAAAGTACAAAGGAGCTCTGTTGTTTTGTGATTATTTTAGTTCAGTTTCAAATATAAGAGAGTTAGAACATGTTTATCAAACCGAGGCGACAGGCTAAAAGGTTTCTCGAAAATTGTCTTTCTATGTAGAAAATTTCTGTAAACGTGTGGAACTTTTGTAGCACGAAAAAACTTATATGTGAGCTTTGTCTTTGCAGATTGACATATCAGAAACCAAATGTAGATCGCATTCCCTCTGCTCCTGGGTCTTTTAATCAACAACACCCTTTCACTACAAGAAAAAAATCGTCGGAAATATCTCGTCGGAAAGACATATTTCGTCGGAATTTCGTCAGACGTTCTGAAAAAATTCCGAGGAACAAACTTCCTCGGAAATTTCTGAGGAAATGGATTCCTCGGAAAATTCCGAGGAAAAAGGTTCCTCGGAAATTTCTGAGGAAACTATTTCCTCGGAAATTTCCGAGGAAGTTTTTCCCTCGAAAATTTCCGAGGGACCTTTTTCCTCGGTATATTCGCAAACTAATTTTTTTTAAAATAATTAATTTTTAATATATTTTGTATTTTTAATTTAATTTTTAACAATAAATATAAAAATCATTTTATAACAATAAAAAACTTTTTATAAATATTAAAAACATTTTATAAATATTAAAAACGTTTTATAAATATAAAAACCTTTTATAAATATTAAAAACATTTTATAAATATTAAAAACGTTTTATAAATATAAAAAATCTTTTATAAATATAAAAAACATTTTATAAATATTAAAAACGTTTTATAAATATAAAAAACCTTTTATAAATATAAAAAACCTTTTATAAATATTAAAAACGTTTTATAAATATAAATTTTTTATATATATATTAAAAACATTTTATAAATATAAAAAACCTTTTATAAATATTAAAAACGTTTTATAAATATAAAAAAAGTTTTATAAATATTAAAAACGTTTTATAAATATAAAAAACCTTTTATAAATATTAAAAACGTTTTATAAATATAAAAAACGTTTTATATATATTAAAAACAATTAATAAATATAAAAACGTTTTATAAATATTAAAAACGTTTTATAAATATTAATAACGTTTTATAAATATTAAAAAATGTTTTAAACATTTTTATAAATCTAAAAATAGATTTATAAACATAACAATCCTAAATCCTAACAATCCTAACAATCCTAAATCCTAACAATACTAAATCCTAACAATTCTAAATCTTAACAATCCTAAATCCAAAAACAACAATCTACCAAACCTAAAATCATCAAATTCATTCAAAAACTTAACAAAAAGAATCAAAAAGAATGGAATAATGATCTTACATGTTTAGGGATAGGTTTTGGGGAGAAATGGAGAAGATAGACCGGAAATAATGGAGGAAATGAGAAGAGCTTCCCCGGAAATCGAGAGAGAGATAAGAGAAATGGGGAAGAAGAAAGGTTTCGGGTAAATAGAAACGAAAATTTCCGAGGAAAAGGGGTCGTCGGAATTTCCTCGGAATTTGTAAACTTGATTTTCGCCAAATTTTTTGGCGGTTCCATTTCCCGGGTAATGAAATTTCTGAGGAAATTCCGACGAATAGTAAAACATTCGTCGGAATTTCCTCGGAAAAGCCATAAATCGGAAAAAATATCATAATCTGTGCAGAGCATATTCCTTTTCCTCGGAATTTCCTCGGAATTCCGAGGAAATTCCGAGGAAAAGGAATATGCTCCGCAAGTCCCCTTATTAGATAATCATACTTCCTTTTCGTCGAAATTTCCTCGGAATATTCCGAGGAAATTCCGATGAAAACATGTTTTGGGGTTTGGAATCATCAAATTTGTAAACCCTAGTTCATTTCTTACACAATTTCAAAGTTGTCCAATGCATAACGTTGAGAATTCTATCTAAAGATGTGGATAAACCATTAAATTACAAAAAATCGAAATCGATTACAAGTATTGCCCATTCCCGTTTATTAAACTGTATAAGTGTTTCTTTTGAAGTGTATGAATTTCGTTCATACAATCGGAAAAGTGTTTATTAATTGAAAATAAATTAATATTTGGGCTGAAAATCAATTTAAGACATTTAGGAAAGTTTTTTGGTTGTATGTTTTCATTTCTAACCGTAAAACGATGTTTTCGATTCAAAATATCACTTTTCATCGGAATTTCCTCGGTATTTTCCGAGGAAATTCCGAGGACCCGGACCAGTTCCTCGGAATTTCCTCGAAAAATACCGAGGAAATTCCGACGAAATGGTTGCCCCAAACCATTTCGTCGGAATTTCCTCTGTAATTTCCGAGGAAATTCCGACGAAAGTTTTGTCCCTAAACCTAAACCCCAAATCCGAAATGTACTAAGGTATGTTCCGAAGAAATTTCGAGGACTAACTCTTATTTCCTCGGTTTATACCGACGAAATTTGGTTCCTCGGAATTTTCTCATTTTATACCGACGAAATAATTGTTCCTCGGAATTTCGTCAGAATTTTCCGACGAAATTCCGTGGAAACATGATTTTTTTGTTTCCTCGGAATTTCGTCGGTATTTCGTCGAAAAATTCCGAGGATATGTGTCTCCGTCGGAATTTCCGTCAGAATATACCTTGTTTTCTTGTAGTGTTTAGTTATTCTTGAGACTAATGCATCAGAGAAGAAACGATACTCTCGGGCCGGACACCTGTTCTCGCCATCACAGACATAACTCTTGTGTAGTAGTTAGTACTAAGAGCAGAGAGTTGTTTGAGCCACCAATCGATACAGTCTCTCCCCTTGAGCTCCTTTGATAAACCTGATACTAACTGCTCCCTACATGGATTCATGGCAATAATCTCCACGAAACTATCAGGGATCTTGAACGTTTCACACAGTTCTTGCCTCTCGCATGAGATTAACAATTGAACAGATTAACATTTGTCGAGGTAACTCTCTATTCTAGCGATGATTTTCTTTAAGTAAATGTGTTCTTTTAGGTAGCGGGTAGGTAGAGATTTATTAAAAAGGGAACTCGTTGTTTGCATTGGCCAACTACTTTTTGAAAAACGTTCTCCATATAAATGACACATCAGCATATGTTTTTTAAAAGCTTGGGGTGATGCCACCTCGCAGTGGCAAGCTTTTGAATAAACCTATAAGGAAATGGTTTTCTTTAAAAATGGTTCTATTTTAATATATAGGAGATGTACAATTTTCATGATAATTAATATCAGTTTAATAAAATGTACCTAAATATATACATGCTACTAAATATCAGATTAATAAAAAAATATAGCTACATAGACAGATGCTATATATACTACGGTAATATACATATTCAACTATACACAATTTATTTACGTACTATACTTTGTATAAGGTTGCGTTAAAATATAATTCAAAGAGGGTTGTTAACTAATGAACTATGCATAGGTTGTCGAAATTTATATGAATTTATGATAATTATATTTAACTTTACAAAAAAAAGATTGATTAACGTAACCCTTCGCTTACATATTTATAAGGAGAACAAGGTGATGATATCCATTGTGTTGAATAAAAAAATTTGAAATATGCTATGACAGGTATAATATAAAATTTATAGAATATTATCACTGAATGAGTTGATGAAGATAATCATGTTATATATTTTCGTATTGGTCGTACAAAAAACTGTTGGTCAATGTTATTTATAAAAGTAGACTTGTGTATGAAATGTGAGAATATGAAATTTCTCCAAACAATAAAAATTTGGTCTAATGTTTAGTCAAACTAATTGGTAAGTCTTCCATGTAAGCAATATAAAACCTTAAGGTGTTGACAACACAGCAAAATTATATTGTAGTTAATACAAAATAAAAAGTTATATCTTCTTAAATGATCTTCAAATAATAAATGGAGAATTAATAAGAGACATTAAGTTTTTGTAGTTTTGGTGCTATATAAAAAGTTTGAGGAAAATATAAGTTGTTAATCCTAACTTAATATGCCATAATTTGCTTGCATATTATATCAACAAACAACAACAAGTAACATCTTCATTACTAAGTTATAAATTTTCTTCTTCTTTTTTCTCTATTGAAATCCATCTATGCTATCTTCAGTCATTGAAAAATATCACTTATAATAAAATGTATGACTGTGTATAAAATATTATTTATTGTTCTGCTAAAACATAACAGAAACACTGCAGTTACATTAGTTATCGTCTTGTTTCAATAATTTCCATTATACTACATCTATAAATTGGGAAAATATCTAGCGTTTTAAGAAATAATTATGAATAAACGATTTTACAGTCGATAATTATATATGTCTTATGAGGATTCATGTCTGACTGCTCCACCCTAAACCACCCTGAACCACCTTATGAAATTTACACTTGACGGTACTTCTTGCACCATTACTTTATATACAGTCTTCTTGCACCATTACTTTATATACAGTTTCAATCTTTTTCAATCTCCATTCAGTATATATAGTTTAGCCACGACAAACATTAATTAGCAATATATGATTCTAGAAAAAATAAATTTAATAGCTCAATAAATATACAGTAATAATAATTTTTTTTAAAAAGTTCTAATTGAAATATCTAAAGTAAAAAAAAAAGAAAAAAAAGTATTGTAGTTGAATTCAACTTAAACAAATAAAAAATCTTTGATTTGTATCTAAAACGCAATAAATACATAAGAAATTACTTAAGATTTTGTAGCATAAGAAATTACTTAGATTTTGTAGCTTCAATTTCAATGGTGAAGCACTCTGTCATATTAGTATAGTGTTGGACATAAAAACATAAAACAATATTTTTTATGAAAGCCTATTGATTATTGTTAGATTAGAATGGGCCTTGTATATAAGGACGTTTTAACTTTGATAAAGAAGAGTTTTTCTTATGTTCACCAATAAAATGCTAGCCAATAAAAATTTGACAGGTCATATTCTTTCTTTGGAAAAAAGTGAAAATAATGAGAAATAATTTAATTTCAGAAAAAAAGAAACTTTGACATTTTTAACATTGTGAGAAAAAAACCTATATCCTACAGCCCTAAACGCTAGGGAATGAACCCTAACCCTAACCGCTTAAGGGGTAAACCCTAAAACTTAAGCCCTAAACTCTATGGGGTGAATCGTAGGGTTTAGGTTTTAGAGTTTACGGTTTAAAGTTTAGTTGTCCGCATTCACAATGTCAATTTGTTTTTCAGCAATTAATACTATTTTCTGATAATTTTTTACTTTTTTCTTTTTATAAGCAAAATATGACTTGGCAAATTTTTAGGAGCTATCATTTTAGTGGTGAACGCTACCCCAAAGGGTAAACAAAGGAAAAGTTCATTTTACTATAACCGGAAGTTATGATGTTGATAATTACTTCCATAAACAACAATAATGAATTAACCTAACTGTTCAAATTCAATCCATAATGATAACTAAATGAAATATTTTTGTATAAAAGAAACAAAAAGGGAAACACAATAATCAAATACTACAATCCACTTCATCTTTCTCTTTAACAAGTCCACAGTAAAATGAACCTCAAGAAAAAAGCCAAATCAACAAAGCAAATCCATGTATCTTTTAAATTCTTGCTGAAGTTTCCATCAAACCTTATTTTCGAACTACAAGTTAAACCATAAAATCTAAGGATAGACAAAATACGCACAACTTTTTGCTTCCTTTCTTCTCTGGTCAACACCTATAGTTGAGTAAGTTTTGTCTGTCTATCTATATGTACTCATGTTAATTTCCTCGGCTAACTTGTTGCTGGGGACCATCATACATTCTCGGGTCATGAGGCAGTACCATGTACCCATTGAAACACTGTCCTCCATAGTATGCCCCAAACCATTGGTTTCCATACTTATATGGCTGAAACACAACAAAAAATAAATAAATCAAAGATGATTTAACTAACGCTTTATAGAAACCTTAGTGCGAAAATAACACATTTAGTTATACTGAAAAGTAAATGTCTCAGTTTCTATATCATTTTAGTTAGTACATAAAAAAACCGATGTTTTTTAAAGAAAAAAACTTAACCAACTACACATCCTTAGAATGTATAATCAGTGCAACTTGGATGTTTAAACTAAAAAAAATGTTCATTTCATATTGGGATCACATAAGAGTACTAACATAAGGAAGATATATTAAATATAAAAGAAAACATTTTTATTTACTAGCTTATTTTGTGCCCAAGAAAGCCGAACTGATCGTTTTCCAATTATAGTTCCATTTAGTTTCTTTAGAGCTTCCTCTGCATTTCGTCTGCAACCAAATGATCAAATATCAGTACAACGAGATGGTAATATAGAAAAAAATATATAATTTATTAAATCGTGGTGTACTATCTTCATTAGATATTATATGTTATCTATTAACGGTGCTAAAAATGTTACCTATTAACAAAATGAACAAATCCAAATTCTTTGCCAAGAGGAATATTGACAGAGACTATTTCCCCATACGCAGAGAAAAGTTGCTTTAGATCTTCGCTGGTGACACTAGAGTCAAGTCCTCCAACAAATATCTATATTATAAACATAGATTAATGGGAAACATAAAACAAGTTATAATTATCTAATCACATTCCCATGAGAGGGAGGAAAAATCACAAAGAAAAATATTAAAATACTGTTGCATATTGAGAGTCCCCAGCAGGACACGCCATTGCACAATTTGTCATGTAGAATCCTACCATATCCGATATATTAGTTTCAGTTAATTTTAACATGATAGACCAGTTGCGTTCTTAGGAATAAACCGAACACAAAACTACAATTAAATAGAAATAAATAGATTAAGAATAAAAATAAGAAAACCTTGTTGTGGAAAACTTGTTGTCTGCTTAGATGCTGCAGGACCAATTCGCATAACGCGGTTAGAACATTTTACGCCATGCATTTCTTTCATTGCTTTGGTCCTCTCGTTTTCATCTCCAAACCTCACAAACCCCTAACCCTTTGATCTACCAGTGTATGCATCTGTGACAACTATTGCTGCTTTAACTGAAGGATACATCACTGAGAAGGTGTTGAACAACAAATAACTAGAGACATCTGATGCCAAATTCCCCACAAAAATAGAGAGCTCATGTTCATTCTTCTCACTAGTGCTAAAACTGGCCCAATTTAAACGGAAAGGCCTATCTGTATTCGGCATATTTTTCCATTAAATTCCTTCAAAACTTTTTCAGCCACATCGTGCGAAAGAAACTCCACAAATCCATAGCCTTCAGAAAAACCAGTGTATCTATTGCGGATAACGCTTACGGAAACAATCTGAATCATAACATGGTTACGCATATTAAGATGTTATTACCCAATTAACCAGAAACATAGAAATTATGAAAAATGTGAAAAGTATACTTTAAATCTAAGTTTCTAAAATAAAATTATTATATTTAGAGGAAAATAGAGTTTATATTAAAATATATTATTTACTAACAACCTCGTGCTTCATCACCATGAAGAAACAAAAGAATTTAGTAAATGTGTTAACAAGGTAAAAGGAGAGAAAACATTTTAAGGTGGTCCACATATTGAAAAACCTGAAAACGGAATCAATAAACTATGAAAACATCTAAAATACTAATCAATACATAAACACAAATACACTTATTTGGAACCAAATTCAAAAAGAAACACTGATTTTTTTTTGTCATCATCAAACAGGTTACAAATTTATGCCTCCTGTGTACCAGGCGGGAAGCTCTCCATCCATGTGAACGACAAAATTCGGTTGAGTCCTGACACTGCGGGCCAGGCTATCCGCCATCAAGTTTTGTGTTCGGGGGACGTGGACGATCGCAAAGCTGTGAAAGTTATCCCTTAGTTTCTGTATATCCGCTAGATAGTTCGCAAAGGCTGGCCACTCATCTGGGTCCGACACCATCTTCACCAGTTGGGAACAGTCCGTTGCAAAGGTGATTTGGAACTGCCTCAAATTTCTCATGCACTCCATTGCCCAAATTAAGGCTTCCACTTCCGCATGAAAGGGGGACAAAGTAGCACGCGTATTTCGCGCCCCTATCAGTCCATCAAAACCTTCTAAGGTGCTGAACCATCCTTGTCCAGAGAAGATGTCCTGATCCTTCCAAGATCCATCCGTGAAGCACCATCTACCAGACGAAGGTGGTAGTTCTGATTCCATCCGAACTGAATGAGCAATGTTCTGTGTGACCTGAACTTGAGCCTCCATCCAGGTTTTAGATTTCGTTTCTGCAAGTTGTAAGGTATCTCTGGGATCCATGTCAATATTACTGAAAGCTTTACTATTCCTCCCCTTCCATATGTACCATAATATCCATGCAAACTGATGATCGTCCATTTGTGATTGAACCCTCCAGAATAAATGATCCATGTTCCTGAATAGTGCCTGAGTGGGGAAGACATTTGGGTGCGAAGGAATTTTTGAAAGGGCCCACACTTGGATCACCGGTGGACATTGAAAAAAGACATGATTAATGGATTCCTCCTCTGCTCCGCATCTCATACAGATTGTGTCCTCCTTCAATCCCCTTGACTTTAAAATTTTCTTGACTGCCAAACACTCTGATATCAATTGCCAAAGGAAATGTTTTATCTTAGGCGGGCATTTTATTTTCCAGCAAAATGCTTGTAGTGGGACAATTGACGGGCCGGGCAAATTATTCTCTTTTACCAAATCAGGGTAGACACATTCCATATGATAGGCAGTTTTGACCGAATACTTCCCA
This sequence comes from Moricandia arvensis, assembly GCA_905132765.1. Classification (NCBI taxonomy): domain Eukaryota; kingdom Viridiplantae; phylum Streptophyta; class Magnoliopsida; order Brassicales; family Brassicaceae; genus Moricandia; species Moricandia arvensis. Next base: position 82,974 of record CAJHQP010000730.1, on the reverse strand, counting down.
TTTTTCGTAAAATGCCAGCCATCCTTGTCTGGTATCACGCATCTGCTCAAAGGGATGCTCTCGATAATTTTTGCATCCTCAGGGTCCACTAAAGTCCGGATGACCTGAGAGTTCCAAGTACGCGATTGTGGATCTATGAGAGAGTCCACGGTGAGGTGAGGAAACATATTTTCAAAATTACTTTGTGCTGGTCTCGGGCTAGTGGATGGAAGCCAAGGATCATTCCAAACAGAAATAGATGTTCCTGACCCCACCCTTTTGATTAGTCCTTTACAAACCAGAGATCTAGCAGATACCATACTTCTCCATCCATAGGATGGTGAGTAAGATTTAATTGGGTCGAGGGGTGATGCATGACTAAAATATCGACCTTTGAAGACTCTTGAAAAGAGAGAGTTTGGCTTCTCAATTAGCCGCCATAATTGTTTCCCGAGCATTGCCGTGTTGAAATCCCAAAAATCCTTGAAACCCAGCCCGCCTTCCTCTTTGGTCCTACTCAGCTTATCCCATCTCTTCCAATGTATACCTTTCGTATGTCCTCCAGAGCTCCACCAGAATTGTGCCACCGCAGTCGTAAGTTTTTTAATGTTGGTCTTCGGAAGGCGGTAACAGGACATCACATGGTTGGGAAGTGCTGTCACGACTGATTTGAAGGTCCAACCATTCACTCTACTATTAAGTCGATCTTGGATGAAATCACCTGCGCTTTCGAACCTCCCAAACTCCCCGGTATACCTAGATATGAACCCATTCCTACTCTATTTTGAATTCCCAAGGTATCTCTCATCTCTTGCCTCTTGGACTCCTCTATCTTGTGTCCAAACTGGATAGAGGACTTTTGGAAATTTATAAGTTGGCCCGAGACCGTCTCATATTCCTTGAGAATTCTTAAAATAGTTTGACACTCCTCTTTAATAGCCCGACAAAAGAAAAGACTGTCATCTGCAAACAATAGATGTGAAATCGGCGGGGAAGCTCTCGCCACCTTTATGCCGGTAATTTCTATGTTTTTCTCTGCTTTTTTAATGTTCGCAATGAGTGCTTCTGTACACATGATGAATAAATAAGGTGATAATGGATCCCCTTGACGCAAGCCCCGTCGTGGAGCCATGTTCCCCTTAGCTTGTACATTCAACAAAACCTTGTACTGAACCGAGGTGATGCATGCCATCACCAACTTGACCCAATGCGGATCAAAGCCCATCTTTGTGAGCATCGCTCGCACAAAATTCCATTCCACACGGTCATACGCTTTGCTCATGTCAGTTTTTATCGCAATAAATTTGTTTTGACATGACTTGTTTGCCCGTAATCCGTGAAGCATTTCTTGAGCAATAAGAATATTATCCGAAATTAGCCTTCCCGTAACAAAAGTTGATTGTGTCTCCGAGATTAACTCAGGTAGACAGCCTTTTAACCCCTGACATAATACCTTAGAAATGATTTTGTATCCCACATTACATAGAGTTATGGGTCGAAGTTCCATCATTCTTTTGGGTCTCTCCGTCTTGGGAATCATACATATATTTGTCATGTTAAGCCTTGTGTCCATATGCCCTGACACTAGGAAATCATTTACCAATTCGGTCAAATCCTTCTTAATAATATGCCACGAGTGCTGAAAAAAAGTGCCGTCATTCCATCAGGCCCAGGAGCTTTCTCCGGATGCATCATAAATAATGCATGTTTAACCTCCTCTTCCGTCGCTATCCGAAGCAGAGAAATATTCCTCTGTCGTGTGATAGTTGGTCGGATTTCCTCCAGGAAACCATCAAAATCAGCTGGAGAGATGGATGTAAATAGCCCTTCGAAGTACTCTACCGCCAATTTTTCTACCCCATATTCGTCCGTGATCCACTTCCCAGAATTATCATATAGTCCCACGATCCTATTTCTAGCACGTCGCTGTTTTGTCAAAGCATGGTAGAATTTAGTATTTAGATCCCCTGATATGTGCCACATATTTCTACTTTTTTGTTGCCAATATGCCTCTTCGTCCTTGTAAGCCTCCTGGAGTTTGAGATTAACTTCAACTATTTCCTCCTGAGTTCTCGTAGAATCTGTTTGGACTTCCTCCAGAGCTCTCTGTAGTTCCGCAATCTTGTCCCTTCCAAACGGAGGATTGACTTTTCGCCATGCTGCCATTTCGTGCCTACAATTATCAATTCTGTTGATAAACGTACCCATGGTGTCCCTTTCTACTCCTTGCCATCCCCGAATTATGGAGTCCATAAAACCTTCCTGACCAATCCATCTCTTGTCAAACCTAAATTGGCGTCGTTTATTATATACTTTGTTCGCTAAGACAGCCACAATTGGGCGATGATCAGACCCAACCATTCCGAGATACTCCGTATACGAAAAATGAAATAGAGAATGCCAAACATTATAAGATCCAAACAAGAAACCCCCTAATCGAGAGAAAAAGTATCTTTTAGGAAGATCCAAACATTATAAGATATCTAAAACGGAAATAACAAAACACTACCCAAGTTATACATAATTATATAACATATGTTTCTACACACATTTAAAACCAATTGTACAAGAACGAAAGATGAAGTATTTAAAAGCAATGGTACAAGAAACAAAGATGATGTGAGTAACAAAAAAGTAGATAATTTTAAAGGGTATCTCTATGACGAGAATTGAAAAATCGTAGGGAAAATAATTTACTTAGAATTATAAAATTTCTATTTCTATAAACAAACTCATGCACCATTGCATAAACATACAAAAGAAAACTCCATAAATGTAGAGTAGGAGATAAGTTATAAAAATATTTGTAAGAAGATCTAAACATTCAGCATAAAATATGATCAAAGATATATATATATATATATATATATATATATATATATATATATATATATATTGTAATTATTTTTAATAACCTTAAAAATATTAGATATCAAACATGTGTAAAATATAGTTTTACCAAATCAATGATATAATAGATACTATGGTGGATATTGAAAATTTTAAAACTTGTATAATATGAAAGAAAATGAAAAATCTAAAATTTATAGATTACTTCAAAAGATAATTTCTTATGATTGAAGAATTTAATGACATAATTATATTATTTTAGGAGAAAATATTTCTATTATCAACCTCATGTTCCATAACAATGAATACAAAAATTCATTTTCCATCATAAATGTGCATTAAGGTGAGCAAAACAAAAATAAAATTTAAAGACAAATCAATAAATTCAACACTTAAGAATGAAAAAATTTATCAAAATATATAACAATTATAATGTTAGATAGAAAATATACATAGAGAGAATATAACTCGCCGGCAGAGGCAAAAGAAAAATGAAGATAATTCTCATCCATCAAATGATGCAAATCTCCAATCCAAATGGTTTTTTTCTCACTATTAGATATGTTCTGATATTAGTTACCAAGGGACTTAAGATCTTGTTTATGGTTCAGATATTGATGATTAGGCGAGTACGACGGTGGGGGTGACGCATACATCATATGATGAGACACTAAATATGTAGGTGTGTATACCGTCATCATCCAGTGTTGTTGTTGATGCGGCTGCGGTGATAGAAATATTTTACTTTGGTTACCCTCTTCCTCGTCATCAAATGGGAGTGATGGTTGATTGTGGGGATGCGAAACTGAGGGCTTGGACGGGACGTTCATGTTCACTAAATAGGCTTATGACTTGATAGATTTGATTTATCTTATTTTAGACCAAGTTGAAGGAAGTTTTAGAATTGAGAAAGAGATATAATAAGTTCAAATAATGAAAAGCATAGGTTGAAGCATGTGCTTGATTTAACAAATAGTCCTTACTTAGTTTAACTGATTACCAATATATTGTACACAAGGCTGTAAATTATGGAAGCTGTCGGTTTTGTATGTTTATTGCATTTATGACTGTATTTTAAACATAATATAATTTCTTTCTTTTTTCTTTTTATTTCTTTGAATTAAGTAATTTAACATTTGGTTAAGATTTAAAAAAAACATTTTGATAAGATCATAAATGTATAATTCTTATAATTTTGTCAACAGATTGACTACTATTTAATATTTTTTACCCAAAATATTAACTTATTTCACTTATATTTTTCGTTCTGGATCAGGATATTTGCTACAATTAAACATTAAAATTTAGATGAATTGTAATAAAAAAATATTTAACCAATTTTTTCCTAACTTTTAAGATGAAACAAGTCAACATATAATGCGTTTTAGTCGCAATTGCAATCTACTAGTTTTTGGAAAATGTAATATATTAAAGAGTTAGTTAGTTGTATATAAAATTCTACAATTAATGAAGATATTATGGAATATCATTAATAATTTAGGTATGCAATATATATATATATATATATATATGTGCTATTTTCATTATAGCCACATAATGACGCCGGTTGAATATTTTCTTGATTAATAATATTTGATAAAGTGTTATTCACTTTTCTAATGAAGTTTCTAATAATTAATCGATACACTCTAATACTTTTTAAATACTACTTTAATTTTATTAAATAACGTAACTAACGTTTTTGCAAAATAACTAGTTACCTTTTCTAAATTTAGTTACAGAAATATCTATGTGTTTAATAATTTGCGTGAACCAACTTTTGACTGTAGTTTTCTATTAATGTCATATTAGTTTTTTGGTCTACAAGTGTAGATTCTAATTAGACTTTGCTATCGAGACTGACAAGTATGTCTCTACATATGAAGGAGTCGAGTCTGAGAAGTTCGAGCTAGTCTGTCTGGCAATGTGTTGGTTGTTTTTGCCACATGTTAGATAATAAATGCACTGAAACGATGTTTGATGAATTGTGAATGTAAGTCATTCTTTTGATTCTGAACAGTATATCACAAAAGTTATATGTAATTGAGGGAAAGTAATCATACAGTCCATAGACCAAATGAGTGCTTCAATTTTAGATATCAAATGTGTGAGGTTACAACGTACATTCTTTGCCTCAAGTAATCCATCATAACCTTCCCCAAATTTGTAATGTGCCATCCATTTCTGTATAATCTGATGAAATGGATGATAGGTATGCTCTCAGTGAGCGCCACATCCTTTGCCTTTATTAACATCTGAAGTGCTTGAGTATTCCACTTTCTTTTGGTAAGATAAAAAGTTGGTCCACTGTGAGAGAAGAGTAAAATTTGTGTGGGTTTCCCAATTGTTAATCTTGGGCGAATAGATGGTCTCCAAAGTCATTCCATACAGAGATAGGTGGTTTCGGTTCCACTCATTTTATTAGTCTTTTTTAAACAAGAGATCTAGCAGGTACATTTCTCTTCCACCCATAGGATTATGAGTATTATCTTATTGGATCCAAAAATCTTTGTCTCAGAAATACTGACCTTGAAAATATCTGTCAATAAACATTTGTTTTAAATCCAGTTAGTCCTTTAAACCCAAGCCCTCCCTCTCGTTTATTCCCACAAAGGTTCTCCAAAGCTAACCAATGCATGCCCTTCTCGTTGTCCACGAAATCCATCAAAATTGTGATACCTCAGTAGCTAATTTTGTAGTCACCTGTTTTGGCAGACCAAAACATGACATAATATGGTTGTAAAATGCGGTTGTGGTCATTTTTGTTAGCACATCGTTTTCCCCTTTTGTTAAGAATTTTATATCCATATTATTCGGTTATGAAGTATATCATGTAGGAAGCTAAGTATCTAATTTTTATGCCGCTCGTGCCCTATGGCATTCCTAATAAGAGACAATCCCTCCTCTTGCCTGTATGTCCAAAAGCCCAAAATTTTATGCATTTCTTTCTTGGTAGTTCATTTTCTCATATGTCAAAACTGTATTGATGATTTAGAGAAATATAATGTTGTGTGGATACCATTTTTAATCCTTCAGAATCTTAATAAATAACTTAACGCTCCTTCTTGGCTTTGCAGTAGAAAATATATTAGTATGAGATATATTTTGGCATTTTAAAGTGACCACAAGCCGAGTTAGGATTTTCTCCCTCCCCTATTTTTGAATGTTTGAAATGAAAGCCTATGTACAAAAACTGAATAGTTAAAGCAATAAGGGGGTCACCTTGCCGAAATTCTCTATTTGGAATGATGTCTCCACAAACTTTCCCATTTTAAAGGACTTTGTATTGGCCTGATGTAATACATTTCATCATCTATGTTATCCATTGCGATACAAACCAATTTTCTAGGACATCTTTAATAAAATCGCAATCGTATATCTTACTCATACCCATTTTTCCATATTTTGTTCTTGAAGAGATATGTTTGTTAGGAGCCATTAAAAAATTCATGTGCTATTAATATGTTATCTGAAATTAGGTGACCGCCATAAAGGCGGTTTGTATTTCCAAAATTAAATCATGTTCTTTAGATATTGAATCAATACTTTCGTGATGATTCCCACCATAAACCTATTGGTCTTAGTTCTGAAATTTTGTTTGGTAGTTCCATTTAGGTACGAAATATTTTTTGTTTTGTTTATCCTTGGATTCAAACTTCATACCATCCACCCCATGAATTTTTTTCAGGAAGCAGCATGAATAATGTATTTCGTAATTCATCCTCTGTTGCTAGTTCTGTGAGCTGTCGATTCATTAGTAGTGTGATTGATCACGGGATCTCTTGTAGAATTTCCCAAATAACTGTTGTGAAGTACTTGTGAAAATTTACTCGGGGATATTATTCCATTGTTTTTCCTTCACCTTGTCGGTGAAGATGCCATACATATTATATAAATGGTTTATTTTATGTTTCTTCTTATTGTATAAACGCTTTATGAGATCAAATAATCTCTTTGATGAAGAAGAAGAAGAAAAAGAAACATGGGAAACAGAGAACATAGATGAAATTAGACTGCTTAAAGAAGGAAGAACAAAAATTTGACCATGTTTTAGTAGGGTGGTCGGATATTGAATTTTTGAAGCGGTTTTAACGAAATAAGAACATCATATTTTCCTACTTGTTTTATATTCCCTTAAGGGGAAACTAGAGAGATATCTCGAAATCCAAGAAGAATCAGCTTATGGATATTCCAAAGCTCTATTTGACGGCGGATTATGAGATTAAGATTCATGGCAGGATTTTTGTTGTTGTTGTTGGTTAGCCAGCATTTCATGGAGCAACAAATTTCTATTTGAGAGAGAGAGAGAGAGAGAGAGAGAGAGAGGGGTATTAAATCATGTTATTTTTGTTTAAATACATTTTATTTTTTATATAAAAAATTAAAGTATGATTGGTATATATTAAACTGATATTAATTTATATTCGTGTGTAATTTGATTTTGAACTTTTATTTCATGATGATATAAATTTTAAGCTTTAAAATACTGGCAGTACCATAAATTTATTTTCGATGTATTCAAGTTTTACTTTGAATTCGTTGTTATCTTATAGTAGAATCCTTTATATTACTATATTTTATGTCAACTCTCTAATGTTTATAGAGTTTTGTATAACTTCCCCTTAATTGTAATTTGAATGTTTAAATTAAGTTGAATGAACGCAGTGGTTAAGAAAACTTTTAAATTGTGGGTAATATTATTTAAAAATATTCAAATGGTGGAGAATTAATTGAGACACTAAATTTGTGTATTTCTGTTGATATATAAAAGTGTCGAGGAAGAAATAAAGTCGTGAATCCTAACTTCGTGAGCCATAATTTTGAGCCATAATTTTGTGAATCCTAACTTCGTGAATCCTAACTTCGTGAATCCTAAATATTCAAATCTTTTTTTTTTCCTGAAATGTCAACCCTAACTTCGTGAGCCATAATTTTGTTGCATATTTTATCAACGAACCAGAATAATTAACGTCTCTCTTAGATATCTTCATCATTAAGTTATATATTTTCCTTTTCTCTTAGTATACATTGTATATTATCTTCAATATTTTAGTAGTATCCCTACTATAAAATGTATGACTGCGATGGAAATATTATTTATTTTTGAACATTACAACATCATTATAATTACATTATTTGTCGGCTTGTTTCAAAAATTCCAATATTACTACAACAATAATTGAGTACCTATCTAGTTACAATTCTAAGTTTTATATATCTAGGACTCATAATATTCAGCCACAAAAAATATTAATATATGATTCTGCTAGACTAAATAAATTTTATTTCCTAATACACATACAATAATATTAAAGTTTAATAGATAAGTCTAACTGAAATAATTGAACTGAAAATAAACTAAACACAAAAAATACATAAGAAATTATTAAAAATCTGTTGCTTCAATTTTCAATGGTGGAGTGCTACATTATGGAGGGTCAACCCTGAGAGGAAGCTGAATAAGTATGAACTTCCGGTCTTTGATAATATAAATTAAATTCGGCCAATATTTTTCACAAGTCTTTTAAATGTAGTGGTGCAAATCATCTGTATTTAGATTCAGCATGCTGACTTCATATCATAGGTATGCCAATTCCTATATATTTTTTCTCCGTTAGTTTGTGGTCTTTTAAAATTCAAGACCGGTACTGCATGGAAGTTTGTGCTGAAAATAAAATTGATGAAATTTTTTATTATTGAATAATAATATTTTATTTAAATGAGTATATGGATAATAACTAATATAATAATAAGAAAATTAATAATATTATAATTGAGAACCCTTGATCGATTAGGAAAAAATACTATTGAGATTTTTTTAGGTTCGAATGAATGTGGTAAAATTATAATATTCCCTCTTATAAGCTTTGTAATTCTAACAAAGAATGTTGAATTTTTTGTGATTCATAGTTGATGATTTATCAGTCAAGTATTATACTTCTTTATATACAAACTTTTGGTTAAAACCGCAAAATGGGCAAGTTTCAAGTATTAAAATAAATATTTTGATCTGATTTATCAGAGTTCTAAATTAGTTATGCCGATTAATATTTCATATTTTTCTAAAAAATATGATTCAATAGAATAGAGATCTGTTCTGGATCTTATTGCAAGTCATAAGGGAATGGCTTGGGACGCTAACACGTTTCAAATCCAATCCACCTGTTATGCGAGATTAAGTCAAATTTTACCTAAACATCACACACGGATATGAACTCTTGCTTTTGACCCATTTGAATACTCGTAGAGAGAGTCTATCTTTGGGCTGCACCTACACCTGGGGATCCATCTGGGCCCTTACATAGTCTAGGATACTCAAGGTTAATCAAATAAAAAATAATGATATAGATCTACCAAATTGTGTATATCATTTTCCCACAGTTTTGGGTGTGTGCACGGAAAATTAAATATAACTTGTTGTTAAGGAGTACATTTATTTGCAAAGTATGTTATAATTTATTTCGGAAAGAAATAGCAAAAAGATACGAGATAAATTGAATCTAATACTACTAATTAAATGAAGCACATTCTACTTCGGATGTCTAAAAGATAAAAAAACCCCATATGTACGTGATTAGGTCTAATCTACTTTCTAAGAAAGAGATTAAAGCTAAATAAGTAGATACTGCAGAGAGAGTTTTGGCCACCCATAGACTAATAAGCTATTACGCCCGACTATCCAAACAGAAATTTCGTAACTGGAACGGTTTTAACGGAAAGATCCTGAGGGACACTCGACCACACGGCATGCAGAGGCGGTTAGCTTTATGGCCCCGACCATCAGAGGGTACGACAAATCAAACCAAACCAGAGGTTATGAAAGGAGGTGACTGTGACTCCAGATATGCTCAAATTAACCTTCAAGTTACTCTCTTGAATAAGAAGTCCGATGTAGTACTTGAGGATCAAATCCACATACTCTATCTTTCACACAATAGACTTGAGTTTCATATCAAGCCAGGTAAACAGTATAAAAGCAGTAAATAAACAGTAAGTAATAGAACGATTGTAAACGATAAGGAAGAAACACTAGATCTATAGATTTATCAATCAAGAGATTCAAAACACAAATCAACGATGCTAAGGGTTTAATTAGGTTCAATTATTGTCGAAAGATGAGCCCAATCTAACTGTGGTATGGTCTTCATCCATAGCTAAACTTATGATGCGTCTACGCAGGTTTACATCTCAAAAGCTCCAGAATCTCTAAAGTTCTCCAAAACGTACCTGAACCTGAAAACACTCTAAAATAGACTCCAAAACATATAATACTCTAAAAAGGACATATACCAGGGTCTAAAAGTGGTAATCCATGATGTATCAATTACCAATTGATATAGAATCAACTAGCGATAAGGAACATAGACTCTTGAGGATGCTGGCAGCGATGATCTCCTGACACCTGCCATACCTCGGAGGAGATTAGCAGATTCAACGCACCATATGCACAACACATCCTGTCACACTTCCTTCAAAGGCTTGACGAACCAGATATTTGTCTCCAAACAATCACAGCGAAGAAAGGAGGCAACTGAAGCTGTCAGAACAAGCGGCAAACTGGAAGGGCCGGTCCTCGTGACCCACGGAGACCAGCAAGCGGTGAAATAGACAGTGGCGTAAGTATAAAGGTGGAAGCACACTTCTTGCAAGATCTTGAAAGAAAGGTTGATGGGGGCTCCTCCAAACCGATATGAAATCAGAGAAGCTCTGGTGAACTTAGAGGAGAGGCAGAAGAGGGTCAAGCAGGAAGCAGGGAAAACAGAATGAAAGAGGCAGCAACACTGCTCCACCGCCGTAAGCATGCATGGTCAGAACCCATATATGTCGCTACTGGGTCAGATCTACTTCTCCACCCGACCCTTCACCCAAACAACCCAATAGCTACTCGTCGTTGCTCAGGAGGCGACGCAGATGCCTTTCTAGCCATTTAGGTCTACCAGAGAAAAGGGGAGGGGGTGTAACCATAAAAAAGGAAGGGAAAAGTAGGGTAGAGACTGGCGACAAAGAGAAATCTGCCACTAGAGGAAGGAAAATTTAGTGGCTTTTGAGAGAATTTTTTAAGATAGAGAGAGAAAGTTGTTTGTTATTTATTAGGAAAAGTCTGAAAACATTTTTTTGAAAGGAAAGGATACTAGATCACACTTATCTACATCCCGGCTAGTATTTCGCACCAGACCTCATGATTGGATTCTAAAACGTTGATTATAGAGTTTATTTCATATTTCTCATTGCATCTATCTTATTAAATTGAGGTACAAAATTGAATTAACCCTTAAAATAATAGTTGAATTAAGATTAATGCCACTTTCAACGAACTAATCTTAATTTAGCAAGAATTAATCTTAACAAATATTCCTTAAAATACAATCAATTAATTTTATTTATGGTTGTTTCAAATGAAAATATATCTAAAAAAACCTTCCTACAGTAAAAAATAATATATTTTGCCCACAATTATATATATATATATTAATACAAATAATATGCTATAAAATCATTTTACCATTTCTTAAATATTAAAACATATCATTTTTCCTGTCTAAAGATAATTAGTACTTCTATATTAAATAATAATGTTCATGAATTCACATATATTTTATAGTTTTAAAATTGCGGGTTAAAATCTAATCGTTATTTAAATTCAAAGAATTTCTGTCCTAAATTGTGGATCTTAAAACTCGCACGAGGTAATTGGTAGTAATTTTTTGAAAAGATTAGGGAAGAAAATAATGTGGGCAACAGTATCCTTAGAACACAAAGATGTAATCATATTCAGGTTGACAACAATGGACTTTCATTAATAAGACTGAGATACAATGGAAGTTTACAAGAAATGGTTTTACAATGAATAAGATCTAGAAAACATAACAAAGAGAATGAGGTAAAGATCAGGGTCGAGTGTGATATGTATTTGATATAGCCTATTTATCCCCAGTTTTATGCCATATTCTAGGCTCTATTTAGGGTCTATTATGTGTGTCTAGGATATGTTTTAGAAAATTTACAGGTCCATGGACGTTTTGGAGATATATGGAGATACTTGGAGCTTTTGGAGCATTTAGAGGAGAAGAATCCATATCTGAATATTTGAGGAGTCGAAGTACAAGCCTTTCGTCGATCGATGACACAACCTTGGAGTCGACGTATGATGAAAGACCAAGGTGGATCGATGCTGCACACTTGCCATTGATCGACCCCCAACTCGCAAATAGCCGACTGAAAAGCCCAAGTTCAGAAGACAAAAGACAAGAATACCTTGAACGAGTTTTGACCTATATTTTAGGGTTTTTATATTTATGCTCATGTATTGAGAGCATGTAGAGTGTGCAAGTGAAAGTACAAGCTTAGGCAAGGCTTGACACAACACACATAGCTTTATAGTTTTAGGTTTTTAGGGGAGAAGATTCATAAAATTCTCAGAGAGATTTTGTATTGGAACCCTAATATTTTATCTATGCATTATATTCTTATTATTATTATTCTTTCTTTGATTATGTCTAAGTAGTCATCAACTAGGTTTAGTGTTGAATGATAGCAATCATGGATTAGCCCAAAAGTAGGATTGCTAGCTAAGTTAATATCCATCAATTGAGTTGTGCATAATGCTTGCATTCTAGAGTAGCTAACTAGGATCTCGAAACTAAGACATGAACGACTACGAGAGTAGGTTATGTGCCAGAACAGACTACGTTGAACTAGGCTGTTAGGCGCATGCGAGAGCTGGTCTAACAAGTCTGGTGGACTTATCAAATCTCGTTCACACTTCCTTCTGATTTCACCGTCGATCGACATCAGGCCATAGCCGTCGATCGATGGTATTTCCTTTTGCTTGCTTAAAAGGGTCAGAATTGTTAATATATGAGTCCTAGTATTTTTACATATCTATGCTTCCTATCTACTATAATACATTAAACTTGAAACCCTAGATCTAGTGTATTAACATTTGCATCAAGTTAGTTTATTAGAATATTTCCATATTTGCATTATTAGCATATTCCATATTGCATTTCTACCTCTTGAAAAGGAATATTTCCTTAACTGATTGTTTGCCAACCAATATATATATATATTAACCTAGCTTAATCTTTAGGAATAAGAAATATATTGTGTGTCATTGCTCTCTGTGGATTCGATCCCTAAGTACTACATCTGATCTCTTTTGGCAAGAGTACTATTTGTGTGTTAAAGACTAGGATTAATTTAATAGTGATATGTTTAGGATATTTAAACCCTGCTAGAACAATTAAAACACGCACGTCAAATTTGGCGGTGTTGTCGGGGAGCAATGATCGTCATTAGATTTAATTTATAGGTTTTAGTCTAGGTTTGTTACTACATTCAAGTTACTAAAATTTTCTTTTTCTTGTTTTTCAGGTGCATGCAAAGACACACCAGGAGCAATAAAAGACAAGAACTACTATTCTCAGATCCCGATAGAATCGAACGTACGATCCGCAAAGAGAGACAACAAGGATCGATCGACAGCAACAAGTCCGTGTCGACCGACACATCTTTTCGGACAGCATCGACCGACACTGATCACTTACCGATGATTGAAAGCATAGTATCTGCATAGATCGACAAAAGTCAAAAAGTTCAGATGGTTGCGACGTTAATCTTGACTTGGGATGAGGAGAACAACTTGTATGACCAATACAATCATCTGCGTAATGCAGGAGGTCAAGAGATCGGGGAGAAAACAGAAGCTGGACAGGTGCACCAGCTCAACGCCCTAATTGATGATTATTTTTTGGTAGAAGTGAAGAAAGAAAGGCTACAAGAGGAAAGAAGTCATTCGCACATACATCGTTCAACACTGGCTGCCACAAATCGATCGATGAAACCTGCGGAGTTGGTAGAATTGGCAAAATTTTCAAACGTCGTTCGACGCATCGGTAGTAGAATCGATCGACGGTTCCCAGCAGATAAACGGGTTCCTTTTCCAAAGATCATGAATATGACGACTCCGGAGCAGAAGATGGGTACATCAGAGCCTATGATGGCAGATAAAACTGCCAAAGATCACCCAGGAAGAAACAGAGGATTGTTCTAGAGAAGAAAAGTGACCTGGAAAATTTGTGGTGCCATGTCTGATCAAAAGCCACAAGTTTCCCAATGCCCTCTATGATACTGGATCATCAGCGAGCATCATACCTAGAGATATGGTAGAAAAAATGAACTTGAAAGTGGAGCCTTCCAGCAATTCTTTCATCTTTGTGTAATATTGCTCCATAGTGGATTCAAGAGGTATTTGTAGAGATGTCCCACTGCAAATTCAAGATGTCTTAGTCCCGATAGACTTCCATATAATGGGTTTCCAGATTAATTGGAATTCTTTCTTGTTACTTGGAAGAGCTTTCATGGCAACCGTGGGAGCTATCTGCGACATGAGGACAAACAGGTTGTGCCTTTCCTTGATTGATCATAATGTCTATTATGAAATTTATAAGAATAAACCTGCCCTCACGAAATTGAGTGATGATGCAGAACTTGTGGCCACATGCTTCTGCTATTATGACTTCGATGAAGCGTCTGAAAATGGAGCATCGATCGATACCCAACCCAGACTATCGATCGACACGCTTGCAGTTCAGCAATCGGTTGACACCCACCCATTGGTATCGATCGACACTCACACTCCAGAACCGATCAACGCCTACAACACAGATGGTGATTCCAACACAGCCTACCCCGAGTACAACGAAGACTACAGAGAAGAAGAGATGATCGAGTACTGTGGTATTGCTATGGAAGAGGCTGGTGTTTTTCATATTTTCCATCGATTCAGGAATTCGACATCGATCGACGACAACCTTATGCCATCGATCGATACTGACCACGAAGCAGCAACCAAAGTAGATTCAGCTGCAGAACGCGAGAAGGAATATGGTTATTTACAACTAGGCAAATTCGGCATCATAAGAGATCCAGACGGTCACGCAAGAGCTATGGATGGCAGACTACTTAATATCATGAGGGAAGATATTGCCGACATTCTTGCCATGGCTAATGGAGCTGAAAACCTTTTCGCGCATTAGTCTGGTTATCGAGCATCGATTGACGGTCACCATACATTATCGTTCAACATGCGTCCATTATGCGAATGATACGATGAAGATTTCAGAGAGGGAGAGCAGATTGAATGTCGTGGCCTGGCATCAGAGGAAACTGGCTGGGTGATGAATGCGAGAGTGGATAATCACGCATCAATCACAGGCTACTCATGGCCTTTGAATGACATCAGAGGCAAACCGGAGCACAAACATGGAGCAGCCGAGACATATATTTGTAACCTTAGACCAGATGAGTTTGGTATTTTCAGAGACACAGAGGGATATGCACATGCTCTTGATGGTAGACTCCTACATTTATCCAAGGAGGATGTAGCAGATTCTCTTATTCTGGCTAATGGATCAGATAAAATATTTGGACAGCAGCAGAGGCCATCGATCGACGCACACCATTCAGCATCGATCGATATTGAGGAGCAGAGACACTAGCCGGTCCGTACTGATCCAGACACTGTCAAGCAACCATCGATCGACGTAGCCATCCAGACATCGTTTGATTGGCGTTACGAGCAGGGTACAAGAGCCTTTGATACTGAAGGCAACAGACTTTTCTGCTGGGAAAAGAAAGATGAGTATGGTATCTACAGAGATGAGAATGGTAATGCAATAGCTACAGACGGAAGGGTAGTGAATGTACAAGTTGAAGACATCATAGCAGTTCTAGAGAGGGCTAATTTGTTTGAGCAGAGCTACATATGTTTACCAGAACATGAAGCAAGGATCCCTATGTCTAAAAAAGATCAACAGACATACGACAGAGAAAAGATTGATTATATTGTGAATGCGACCAACATAACTCAAGATATGTCACTTGATGATTTTGACAAAAGGTTGGATGATTTACGATTTTATAGACACATGCCTTACCGGTTTGACTGCACGCATGGATGAGATGAAGCAAGACTTGGATACGGTTCAGAGACAGCATGCGATTAGGGCAGAAAACCGAGCATCGATCGACGGCAACACCAAAGCATCAATCGACACTGAAGGACACACACAGAAGACAGCAGCATAAACAAAATTAGAAGATAGGTTTGATGAGATTGCATTTTTTTCAGAGCCTGATGAAGGAAGATATTTCTCAGCAATTGGAGGATTTATCAGAGACTACAACTGCCAGACTTACAATGCTACAGCGCAGTATTAAGAAACTAGAAAAAGGAATGCATTCAATGGACTTTTTCAGTTACAAGGAATGGGAAAACTAGAGGAGATGAGGCAATAAGGAACTTCATCAGTACATGGTTTCAGAAGAGAAAAGAAGATGTAGACACTTATTTTCCAAGTGTTGATCCAACTTCCTACTAGTCAGAAAGTTCACAACGTCGAGTTAAAGACTTTAACCAAGTGATGAGTGGGAGGCAACCCATTGTTTAGTAAGCTCTTATTTAGTTTTTACTTATACTACTACTTATTTTGATTTTTACATTGTTTTATATAGCCTGTTTGAGTCACCGTCTCCACACTATAGAGGTACCATCAGTTGACACTGGATCACCTACAACTTTGTCCAAAAAGCAAAAAGAAGAAAAAGAGAAAAAGAAAAGAAAAGAAAAAGAAGAGGAAAATCAAAAATGAGATGGCAAGATGGACTGTATTAGCATCATTGTCCATTTGAGTATGAGATAAAAACAGATTGAAAGAGAAAGGGGGGAGAAAGGAATCAGAGATGACTTTGTGCCTAGTTGTTCAGATATTTGCAGAGGTAGAGTCCATGTATCCTTTGATCGATACTTCCAAGGTAAAACCTACTCTTTATTATGCAAAGAAATGAAATCAGTTGAGGGGTGTGTCAAACTAGTATTTGCGAAGTTGTTGGTAGACTGGATTTGATTGCCTAACTAGGATAGGTGTTGGGGTCAAAATCGGTCACGACAAAATCAGCATTAAAAACTTCTCTCGAGAGATTTCTTGTCGAGAAAAAAGAAAGGAAAACTTGTAAATCGAAATGCAGCATAACTGAACTTAGATTTCACAAGTAATCCATCGAACCAAGAAAGCCTCAAGAACACTGAAATAATCTCGGCATAACCAAAAAAACGGTTTACTCACCGTTTCGACTAAACCGAACCCACACGGTCTTGATACGTCCTAGATTCGAAGGATCACTCTAAGGTTGGTGGATTGGATAAGCCTTGCACCGAATGAGCTAGAAAGCACAAACGATCAAGGGATGTGGATCGAAAGGTGACACAAGAGGTGCGGAAAGTCTCTTGATACTACCAGACTTCTAAGCCCGAAGATATGACACACTTCGACAACTCAAAAGATAAGATGTTTAATGAAGAACAAATGATTCAACAAGTTAAAAGGAAAAGTTTTTATTAAAAAGTTGAATGATTTAAAACAATACAAATCAAGCATTTATATAATAGGCATGGAATATAAAAGGTTGGAATACAAAAGGAATAATCAAACATAGAAACTAACAAACTCTTAAACATAGAAGACTTGACCAAAAATGATGACTTGACCGAAGTTGGAAGGTTTGGAACGAATGACTCTTCGGCTGGTCGAGTCCTTTCGCATGGTCGACGTTCATTGAATTGCCGTCAGATTGATATATTATACGACCATGTGTTGTATATTCTTGTTGGGCATTTCTTGAATAATCTCAAACACTGATTTCTTAATTAAAACAAAGCTTCCATATTTTGTATCAAGCCCATTAGCTTCTCTCGGTCTAGAACTTCATGAATCAAACCGATAAGGCCCATAAACAGCCTATTAAGCCAGGCTATGATTAGTTGCCTAGCTGGTTCGTACCTGATTTTCATACCTTGTTCCATGATGCTGATCCAGGTCGCATCATCCCCTCCTCCTTTAAAAGGATTTGTCCTCAAATCCGGACCTTCTAGGATGAATGAACCGACATTGTTTTGCTCCACTTTTGTTATCTCTTTCACCAAGGTCTGGTTATTTTTGCTTTGATCACGTGTCTCTTCTCCTGGTTCAAATATGAAGTGTTGCAGACCATCTTCATGCCTTAGTAGCTTCACTGGGTCGTACTCCTTGCAAACAAATGGCTGATCCAGTTTATCACTTGATAAAGAACCAAGAATATCACCTGAAGCATAAGCATAAGCTCGTTTATGATCAGCTTCTAGTCCACTATCAACCACATTTTCAGCCACCTTTTGGACTTCCAAGAGAACACTTACAACCTCTGGTTCTTCCTTTTGATGCAGCTGGTTGTTTATAGATTCTGCTCGGTCATAAACAGTCAATAGCTCTGGTTTGATATCTTTGGCCTCTTGATCTTCTTCCAACACTGACGATGAACGTGGGTCTGTGATCCTTTGATGGATCTTAGCCTTGAAACTCACCATCCATCTCTCAAAACCCTCTTTCTTCTTCTCTTCAGTTCTGGCCGATGGAGTTTCTACAACTTGTTTCGATTGTGGCTTTTTGACTGTCTTCTTTGGACTGCTCGGTTTAACTCCCATTGAACCAGAATCAATGAAGATTTGTGTACCTTCTTCGCTGAGTGGTTTCTTACATTTGTCTCTCTCGGGTCGTGACTTCTTGTCTTTCTCCTCTTGGTCACGCTCATTTTGTGCTATCATCTCGGCTGTACGTTTGTTGTACCTCCATTCTCGCAACTTTTCTTCTTGTGCTTTAAGTTCAGCCTCCTTTTCATAGTTTCTTAATAGTCCAAAAGACACGGATCTCTTAGAATATGAAGAGTTATACCTCCATTCTCGCAAATTTTCTTCTCGTGCTTTGCGCGTTGCCTTCTCTTCATGGTTTCTCAACAGTCCAAAAGACACAGTTGATCTCTTAGAAGATGAAGAGTTACAAATGTCTGGTTGTGAAGAACTCCAAACCTCAGAGTGGCTCTGATACCACATGATACGTCCTAGATTCGAAGGATCACTCTAAGGTTGGTGGATTGGATAAGCCTTGCACCGAATGAGCTAGAAAGCACAAACGATCAAGAGATGTGGATCGAAAGGTGACACAAGAGGTGCGGAAAGTCTCTTGATACTACCAGACTTCTAAGCCCGAAGATATGACACACTTCGACGACTCAAAAGATAAGATGTTTAATGAAGAACAAATGATTCAACAAGTTAAAAGGAAAAGTTTTTATTAAAAAGTTGAATGATTTAAAACAATACAAATCAAGCCTTTATATAATAGGCATGGAATATAAAAGGTTGGAATACAAAAGGAATAATCAAACATAGAAACTAACAAACTCTTAAACATAGAAGACTTGACCAAAAATGATGACTTGACCGAAGTTGGAAGGTTTGGAACGAATGACTCTACGGCTGGTCGAGTCCTTTCGCATGGTCGACGTTCATTGAATTGCCGTCAGATTGATATATTATACGACCATGTGTTGTATATTCTTGTTGGGCATTTCTTGAATAATCTCAAACACTGATTTCTT
This sequence comes from Moricandia arvensis, assembly GCA_905132765.1. Lineage (NCBI taxonomy): Eukaryota > Viridiplantae > Streptophyta > Magnoliopsida > Brassicales > Brassicaceae > Moricandia > Moricandia arvensis. Next base: position 63,672 of record CAJHQP010000730.1, on the reverse strand, counting down.
AATTAAAACAAGGCCTCCATATTTTGTATCAAGCCCATTAGCTTCTTTCGGTCTAGAACTTCATGAATCAAACCGATAAGGCCCATAAACAGCCTATTAAGCCAGGCTATGATTAGTTGCCTAGCTGGTTCGTACCTGATTTTCATACCTTGTTCCATGATGCTGATCCAGGTCGCATCAGGTCTACTCGCCAAACGGAGAGTAGACCGGACAAGCTCGGTCTACTTGCCGTTTGGCGAGTAGACCAAACGGTTTACTCCCCAAACGGCGAGTAGACCGGACAAGCTCGGTCTACTCGACGAACAGCGAGTAGATCAATCCCGAATGGTCAGTTCGCCGGTTCGTCGAGTAGACCAAACATTTGAAGGTACGGGCCGCACCGGCCCACAAGCATGATCATTCCATCTCCGGCCCATCTTTATAACTCCCCTTTTCGAGAACAAGTCGAACTTAGTCTTTGTTTCTTTTCTATCAAAGTCATCTCCCAAACCTTACTACTTAAAAGAGAACTACGAGGATTTCTTTCTCGAAATAAGTGAAAATCGAACGTATAGACAATCGACGGTTGCTTAAACACCTCAAGATATTGTCTTCATTATATGGGAGATTCGGGCTTCCGCACGAATCAACGTCATACGGAAAGCGCCGTTTCAATAAAATCGTAAAAACGCCTAAGTCATAAAAACGGGCCGATAGGATTTGTGCACGGCTGAAACCCACTTTTAATTCTATATGAAATCGAGCCCAAATCCTATGACGGTTTACCCTTGTTTTTCAAGAAAGGATAAATGTTAAGTCTTGAAGTATAAATGTAAAGTTTTCAAAGGATAAACACAAGAATCAGTAAGATATGGAAGATTTCCATGAGAAGATAAATTCGACCAAGGGCAAAATCGGCAAGGCAAAACCGCCTCTAAGGAGTATATAAGAGATCCAAGGTCGAAGGTGCAGAGGGACCGGAAATCTTACTTAGAGCTCTCACAGCAAATTTAGCGTTTTAGGCAATTTTCCGTTTTTGTTACTCGAGCTGCGACTCAACTAGGTTTTTGCGGTCTTAGGTTGTTAGAACTAGGGACATCCCCGACAGCTCTCATAGCCAAGGATCATACCTTGTTGTAACGCTCAAACACTGATTCGGAATAAGATTCCTATTTCTCTTCCTTTTTTATTTACATTCATCGTTATTTTCGTTTGTTCTCTCTGTCTGGTTGCTTGACGTTTTTGGTTTAGCAGAAATCCGAGATCTCTGGGAAATTAGGGTTTTCCTAACTTTCCTTATTTTATGGAAATCGACAAGTACAAGTTTCGGTTCCAACAGTTTGGCGCTAGAAGGAGGGGGGTTCACGAATCAATCTAACTCTCAGCCATCAAACGCTCGATCAGACATGACAAACGACGACTTGAACAATCAACAAACTCGTGACGGCACCTCTGCCGGCGAAAACGTTGAAATCCCTCCAGTAGCGAACATTTCCGTGGTCAACGCCAACGCAAACACCGCGGCGTTCGAGGAGGTCAAGAAGATGTTCTCGACTTTTGAAAAGAAGTATGCAAAACAAGACAAGGTCATGATCTCCCTCGTTAAACAGGTCGAATCTTAACGGCGAGGAGCAGGGCCGTTCTTCCTCGCGGTGCAACTCGCATCCGCGGGAGGAGACTTGATTTTGCAACTCCCTTGGATCAATCGGCTAACGTGCCAGAGAAATCATCCGGGCAAGACCTCGATACTGTGACTCCAGTGCCATCGCAGAAAGCTCCGGGAGATCTCCCCACTGTCGCGGAGGATAAGGAGGATGGAGAAGTCGAAAGAGTAAACTTAGACTCCAACAGCCAGTCTGATCCTACAAACGAGGATGCGGACGTGCATCCGCGGCGTACGAGAAGCCGAGCAGCTCGCGACAAGTCGCAGTGCGGCTCTCCAATGATAGAGGAAGAAGAAGCAGCTTTCTGGGAAAATCAAGAAGAATTGGCCGAGGAGCAAACTCATGAATCGTGAAGCAGGCACCGCCAAAGCCGAAAAACTGCGAGCAAAGATTCGGAGATTCGCGATCTGCGCGATCACCTGATGAAAACGGTAGCGAAAGTCAAAGCGGTGAAATCTAAGATCCACCACGCTATCAGTGCTGCACCCGAGATCGACCTACTTCTGGAAGAATCTCGTAAATGCCTTTCACGATCCGCATCACCAAAACTAGGGTTTCAGACCCGAGCAAGATCAGAGTGCAGAGTTACGATGGCACCACTGATCCTAAGGTCTATCTACACGCATTCCAGGTTGCAATGGGAAGAGCCAGATTCAGAGAGAGCGAAAGGGACAGCGGCAAATGCCGCCTCTTCATAGAAAATCACAGAGGAGCGGCTCTCGAGTGATTCTCGCGTCTGAGATGAAATTCCATCGGAAGTTTTTGTCAGCTCACCTCGGAGTTTCTCAAGTAGTACTCGATGTTCATCGATTGAGAAACCTCCGACGTAGATCTTTGGAGTTTATCCCAAGCCAAGGATGAATCCCTCCGCGAATTCATTAAACCATTCAAGGCCATCGTGGCGAGAGTCAGTTGGATAAGCGACAAAGTCGCGATTGACGCGCTCTGAAAGACGCTGTGGTACAAATCCAAGTTCCAAAAGTGGATCACTCTGGAAAAGCAGCGGACGATTCAAGACGTGCTCCATAAGGCGAAAGACTACATCATCATTGAAGAGGAGACGAAGGTTTTGTCTCAGAAGCAGAAGACGGCAAAACCTTCGTCAAAAGACTTAGGGTCGGATCCGAAGTCTAAGAAGAAGAGCACTCGCAACGACAAAAATGTCCAACGCGGGGAGGAGGAGACCCATGGAGCTCACAACTATGCTATCAACTCCGGACAGGAGCAGGGACGGACGACGGGAAACACTTGGACCCGAAATCCAAAATATGACGAAAAAGCTTTCTGCGAGTTCCACCAAGTCCGAGGACATTCCACCGTGAACTGTAAAGTCCTGGGCGCAAGATTGGCCGCGAAACAGATCGCCGGAGAACTCTCTGAAATCTCGACAGTGAACGATCTCGTCCGTGACTCTGATCAACCTCCAAAAAACGACAAGAACCCCCTAACGGAAAACCCTTCTAAGGAAACCAATCGGGAGAGAAACGTGGAAGGAGACAGGACGAGAAAGGAAATGACAATAATCAAAGAAGATTCAACATGATCATCGGCGGATCTTAATACTGCAGTGACTCGGTCTCGGCTATAAAGGCATACCAATGTAAGCCAAGGCAAGTGCCAATATGCCGGTCTCTCCGGTACCTTGTGAACCTCCGCTCGAAACCATATCGTTCGACGAAGAAGAAGCCGGCGCAATCGATCAACCTCACTGCGATCCACTCGTGATCGACATGGTAATAGGAGAACTCGAATTCGCCAGGGTCCTAGTCGACACAGGAAGCACGGTCAATCTCATCTTCCTTGATACTCTGAAAAGGTTGAACATCAAGCTTGGAGAAGTCGTCCCATTGCCGAAACCACTGACTGGTTTCTCCGCACAACTTTGATGACGCTCGGGTCAATAAAACTCCCTGTCGCAGCAAAAGAAGTCATCAAAGTCGTGGACTTCACGTTCGTCGACTGCCCAGCCATCTACAACGTCATCATGGGATTGCCCTGGTTGAACTCCATGAAAGCCGTCGTGTGCACTTACCATATGGGGATCAAGTTCCCGACGAACTACGGAACCGCCGCAATCTGGGGATGTCAGAAACAGTCAAGGTGTTGCTTCTTAGCGGAGCACAAACTGCGACAGATCACTACCACCTCAATGGCGAAAGCCAAGTGCCCGAAACAGGATCAGCCGCCGACTAAAACCACCCCGGAAAAGACGATCCCGAAGCAACGGCAGTAACGGCCGAAGAACAGCCCGTTCTACCGCCCAGCACTCCGTTCCCCCCAGAAAAGACAGCTCCGGAGGAAGAATTCGTCGACCCTGCGACTAATGCGGTTGACACAAACACAACCGGCGAGTAAACACACTCGCACAACAAACAGAACTACGAGATGGCTTGATCCTCGAAAGAGGTACGTAGGCAGCTTGTCGAAAGATAAGTTTAGCTATCCCCCTCTCTAAAAAGTGGGAGGGTGGGTACATATACGAATCGTATGCCAAAATCCTCTAGCCTCCTTTTGTCTTCGCCAAGTGTTTCTCTTACTAGTGCTTTCTTCTTCGTCCTCTCAATTGTAAAGCTTTGATACCATGTTAATCTCTTGTAACTGCTTGAGTTACACAAATATCGCAGTGTGTTACACACGGATATGTTAATCTTCTACAATCGTTTGTGTTACACACGGATCGCAATGTGTTACACACGAGTACGACAGAAAGAATAAGATAGATGTTTCAGACTTATTCCAGAAAGTTTATACTCTGTTTAACTGTCTGGAAAATACTTTGATGTTATTGAGATTCTGTGATTCTGTTTACAACAAATGATTGACCTTTATATAGAGATCGAATCATTATGAAGAGATACACCTCTTCACACTAAAAGACATAACATGAAGAGTTACAACTCTTTGTGTAATAACTAACTAATTTAAATGTACTAAGGAGAGATTAGATTATATAGTTTAACAGGTGGAACCCACGTCCCATGATCGGGAGCATCCTGTGTACCCCAATACTCGTGAGCCTCCTTAGGGTCGACGGAGTGGCTACAAACTCGACCTTGGGCGCAGCATCCTCGTTTCGCGAACTCGAGCCCTCTTTAGAGGAACGGCTGCGACAAAACTTCGTGGAATTCTTTCTTGAAGACATGGCTCTCAAAAAAAGGAGAAAAGGGAGATATGAAAATTTTCTTTTCTGAAGAGAGAAAATGAGAGAAGATTTTCTCTTAAGGGAAGTTATCACCAAGTGAGTGAAGAATGTGAAAACTTACCTCACTTATTTATAGGCAAAGAGATTTCACTATTCACTCTCGGATTTTTAACACCAATTCCGCCTAACTCACCTTGCAGATGCCAAACACTCATAAGAACACTACATGTTCTCACGAGCTGGGGGGCTAACTGTTGGGGTCAAAATCGGTCACGACAAAAATCAGCCTTAAAAAACTTCTCGAGAGAGATTCCTTCTCGAGAAAAAAGAAAGGAGAACTTGTAAATCGAAAAGCGGCATAACCGAACCTAGATTTCACAAGTAATCCATCGAACCGGGAAGCCTCGAGAACACTCAAATAATCTCGGCATAACCAAACAAAACGGTCTACTCACCGGTTCGACTAAACTGCACCCACACGGACTACTCACCGTTTGGCGAGTAGACCAAACGATCTACTCGCCAAAAGGCGAGTAGACCGAACAAGCTTGGTCTACTCACCGTTTGGCGAGTAGACCAAACGGTCTACTCCCCAAACGGCGAGTATACCAAACGGTCTACTCCCCAAATGGCGAGTACACCGGACAAGCTCGGTCTACTCGTCGTTTGGCGAGTAGATCAATCCCGAACGGTCGGTTCGCCGGTTCGTCGAGTGGACCAACCAATTAAAGGTACGGGTCGCACCGGCCCACAAGCATGATCATTCCATATCCGGCCCATCTTTATAACTTCCCTTTTCAAGAAAAAAGTCAAACTTAGTCTTCGTTTCTTTCCGATCAGAGTCATCTGCCGGACTTTACTACTTAAAAGAGAACTACGAGGATTTGTTTCTCGAAAGAAGTGAAAATCGAACGTATAGACAATCGACGGTTGCCTAAACACCTCAGAGTTTGTCTTCATTATACGGGAGATTCAGGCTTCTGCACGAACCAACGTCATTCGGAAAGCGCCATTTCAATAAAATCGTAAAAACGCCTAAGTCATAAAAACGGGCCGATAGGGTTCATGCACGGCTGAAAGCCCACTTTCGATTCTATATGAAATCGAGCCCAAATCCTATGATGGTTTACCCTTGTTTTGCAGGAAAGGATAAATGTTAAGTCTTGAAGGATAAATGTAAAGTTTTCAAAGGATAAACACAAGAATCGGGAAGATATGGAAGATTTCCACGAGAAGATAAATTTGACCAAGGGCAGAATTGTCAAGGCAAAACCGCCTCTAAGGAGTATATCAGAGATCCAAGATCGAAGGTGCATAAGGACCAGAAATTTTACTCGCCGACAGCTCTCATAGCCAAGGCTCATACCTCGTTGTAACGCTCAAAAACTGATTCGGAATAAGATTCCTATTGCTCTTCCTTTTTATTTACATTCATCGCTATTTTCGTTTGTTCTCTCCGTTGGTTGCTTGACGTTTTTGGTTTATCAGAAATCCGGGATCTATGGGAAATTAGGGTTTTCCTAACTTTCCTTATTTTACAGAAATCGACAAGTGCAAATTTCGGTTCCCACAATAGGTATATAAAGTTTCTCTGTGATTGACTTGATGGGATGTGGTTGCAAAAGAGTAAGGTGACAGTTATACTTAGACATTATGGGAGTTTCTGCTTTTCAAACCTCTTTCACAAGCTTAGTTTACTTGAGGACGAGCAGAAGGTTAAGTCTAGAGGTGTTGATATAGTCTATTTATTAGAATATTTCCATATTGCATCTCTACTTCTTGAAAAGGAATATTTTCTTAACTGATTGTTTTCCAACCAATATGTGTATTCACTTAGCTTAATCTTTAGGAATAAGAAATCTATTGTGCACATTGCTCTCTGTGGATTCGATCTCTAAGCACTACACATGATCTCTTTTCGCAAGGATATTTATACTCTGCTAGAAGAATTAAAACATGCACGTCAGTATTCTTTCTAGGATTTATTGTGTGAGTCACCTTTCTTTCTTCGTTCTCTTTTTTTTATAATGGTCCCTCTTCACCAATAGGTCTTAGATTTCCTCCTCCTTATCTGAAGACCTTCGTGATTCTCAGAACTTCTTTCTTTTGATCTTATCATCAAACTGTTGACTCGTTTCTCTGCTTATCCCGAGCTTGTGAATATGCAAGGTTTATCTTCATTCCTGGAATAGCAAAGTCCTTATCCAGGAAATATCAAAATGACAAGAAGCATCATCCATTATATGGTAAAGATTGGACTGGGAAGTTGGCTTTTATGACTCTTCCTGGTTTTTCGACATTTTGGATTTTGTGGGTAGGTGTAAGGATAGTGATGGCTACAGTCCGTCTTGTTCATCTCTTTTCATTTCTTTTTATTTATTTTTATTTTTGATAAAGTTTAGGCAAATAGTGGGGTCATCAGTAATGTACATACCCCTCACTTCCATAATGTGGGATCATTTATTAAAATTAGAATAGTGGGGTCATCGGTAATGTAGCTACCCCTCTGAATCTTGGGAAATTATCTCAATCTTTTCTTTTCTAGATGCCGAAGAGGGAGAGAGAGAAAGAGAGAGAGAGAGAGAGAGAGAGAGAGAGAGAGAGAGATAGTAACCAGAAACGCGCAAACTTTTACCTTTCAAACTTGCAAGAGGAATCCAATCCAATGTATACCAACCCTCAAGACAAGCAAATAAAGTCAAATTAGGTTGGAGGTCAGCTTCGGTTCCTTCAAACATTCTTAGCAAGTGTGGATATGATTGGCAGGTGATCCACTTCGGTATCTCTAGTATACTCCACAGTCAATAAGTCTAAGAATGGTTCTATATAGTGGTTAGATAATAAGCATAAAAACAAAACGATTATAATCAACTTCTTGACTCTATAAAACTCAATAAACACCATAAAATTAAAACTAATAATAAAACACAATATGGGTAAACACTCCAGCCTAAACAACACTGTCTTCAGTGTTATTTAGACTCAGATTGGTGGGAAAATAAATCATAAAGACAAAATTAACAAGGAAAACGGTATACATGATCTCTGATGGTGAGTGTCGATTGGCACAGTTAATTACGATTGATCGATGCTCGGGTTGGTCTGCCGATCGGCAGTGATCAAATGCTCGTCTTCCTCTGTTTTTTTAACCTAGAATAAAATAAACACGAAAAATCATTAAAATTTAAAACAAAAACGAATTTAAAACTTAATAAATGGGTTGCCTCCCATGAAGTGCTTGTTTATAGTCCATAGCTTGACTTTTGGATGCTTTGAACTAGTAAGGAGGTAACTGAACACTTGTTGGAAAACAAGAATCCACATCTTCTCTGCTCATCTTGAACCATGTGCCAACAAAGCTTTTGATTGCTTCTTCTCCTTTGGTTCTCTGATCTTGCTGCCTCTGGATAATCTCATGTGTCCAATAAACTTTCAGCTGTAGCTCCTCCATACATCTGTTGATCCATCCAATGTTGTTTTTGAGAGGGTAGTAGATTGCATCAATCTTCTTGTAGAACTCATCAAACATTTGCCTCTTGAGCTCTGTAGATGTCTGTTGTCATCTCTTCAATTTGCTCTCTTTTGTAGATCTCAGGTGCTGGCCAGATTGGTTTGTCTGACTTAAGAGATCGCTCATATTGTGGTAGACTAATGTAAAGCTTTCATGTGCCATGATTCATTGAGTAATAAAACAGTCCAAAGACCAAATGAGGGCTTCAATTTCAGAGTGCAAAGGTGTGAGGTTACAACGTACATTCTTTTCCTCAAGTAATCCATCATAACATTCCCCGTATTTGAAATGCGCCATCCATTTGTGTATGATCTGATGAAATGGATGATAGGTATGATATCAAAGAGCGCCACATACTTTGCATCTATTAACATCTGAAGCATTTGAGTCTTCCACATTCTTGTGGGAAGATCAAACACTTGATATTGTGAGAAAAGAGTATAATTTTTCTGTTTTCTCTAATGTTAGTCTTGGGCGAATATATGGGATCCAAGGTCACTCCATACAGAGATATTGTTTCGTTTCCACCATTTTATTAGTTATGAGTATTATCTTATTTGATCCAAATATCTTTGTCAGATAAATGCCGACATGAAAACCTGTGTGAATAAAGCTTTTGGATTCTCCATAGTTAGTTAGCAAACATAGTTGTTGAAAATCATGTTAGTGTTTTAAACCCTAATCCACCAGCTCGTTTATTCCCACATAGGTTCTCCAAAGCTAACCAATGCATGCCCTTCTCATTTTCCACAATATTAAAATTGTGATACCTCAGTAGCTAATTTTGTAGTCACCTGTTCTGGCAAATGAAAACATGACATAAGATGGTTGGAAAGTTGTCGTTGTTTTTGTAAGCACATCGTTTTCTCCTTTTGTTGGAAATTTGAGTCTATTTCATTTATTCGATTATGAAGTATATCATCTAAGGAGCTAAATATCTTAGTTTTATGCCACCCATGCTCTATGGGATTCCTAATAAGAGCCAATCATTCCACTTGAATGTATGCTCACAAGCCCAAAATATTCTGCATTTCTTTCTGAACAGACTGATCTCTCCTATGTCAAAACTGTATTTGATGATTTCGAGAAATATAAATGTTGTGTGGATGCCAGTTTGTAATCCTTGAGGATCTTAAGAATAACTTGATGCTCCTTCTTGGCTCTGCAGAAGAAAAAAATATCGACAAATATAAGATGATATGTATTTTTTGCATTTTAAAGTGACTATAAGCCAAGTTAGGATTTTCTCCCTCTCTTATTTTAAATTTTTGAAATGGACACCTATGTACAAAAAATGAATAGGTAAGGCTATAAGGGGGTTACATTGTGAAAATTTTTTATTTGGATTGACCTATCCACACACTTGTCCATTTTAAAGGACTTTGTATTGGCCTGATGCAGTAAATTTCATCATGTATGTAATCCATTGCGATACAAAACCCATTTTTAAGGATATTCTTAATAAAACTCCAATCGTACGTCTTACTCATATCCAGTTTTTCAGTATATTGTTCTTGAAGAGATATGTTTCTTAGGAGTCCATGAAACATTTCATGTTCTATTAACATGTTGTCTGAAATTAGGTGACCCGCCACAAAGGTCGTTTGTGTTTCCAAAATTAAATCATGTAAGAGGTTCTTTATTGGCTCAATACTTTCGAAATGATTCCCACAATACATAAACGTATTGGTCTTAGTTCTGTAATTTTTCATGGTCGTTGCATTTGGGTATGAAATATTGTTTGTTTTTTTATCCGTGGATCCAAATTTCATACCATCCACCCCATGTGTTTTTTCAGAAAGCGTCATAAATAATTACTTTCGTATTTCATCCTTTGTCGCTAGTTTTTTGAGTTGTCGATTCATCTGTAGTGTGATTGATCATGGGATCTCTTGTAGATATTTCCCAAATTATTGTTGTGAAGTACTTGTGAAAATTTTTCGGTGATATAATTCCATTTTTTTTTCTTCACCATGTCGGTGAAGATGACATACATATATTATAAATTGTTGATTTTCTTCTTCTTCGTTGTTTTAATGTATAAAGGATATATGAGATCAAAGATCCTCTTTGATGAAGAAGAAGAAAAAGAAACATGGGAAATAGAGAACATAGAGAACATAGATGGATTTTGACTGCTTGAAGAAGGAATAACAAAACAATTGACCATTTTTAGTAGAGTGGTCGGATATCAAAGTTTTGAAGCAGTTTTAAAGAAAAGAGAACATCACGTTTTCCTAGGGGTTTTATATTCTCTTAAGGTGAAACTATAGAGATATCTCCAAATCGAAGAATAATCAGCTTCTTTTAAGAGCTCAATTTCTGGATATTCCAATGCACGATCTGACGCGGGATTATTAGATTAAGATTCATGGCGGGTTTTTTTGTCGTTGTTGTTTGTTAGCCAGGATTGCATGGAGCAAAGAACATCGATTTCAGAGAGAGAGACTTAAATTAGGTTACTTTTTTGTTTAAATTCAGTTATTTTGTATATAAAAAGTTAAAGTATGATTGGTATATATTAAACTGATATTAATTTATATTCGTGTGTAGTTTGATTTTTAACTTTTATTTCATGGAGATATAGATTTTAAATTTAAAAATTCTGGCAGTGCCATAAAACTTTTTCCAACGTATTTAAGTTTTGTTCTCTTATGTTTGTAGAGTTTCGTATAACTTCCCCTCTAAGTGTAATCTGAATGTTTTAATTAAGTTGAATAAACATAGTGTTTGAAAACTCTAAAATTGTGGGTTATTATTTTAAAATATTCAAATGATGGAGAAGTAATCGAGACATTAAATTTGTGTATTTGTTTGCTATATAAAAGTGTCGAGGAAGAAATAAAAGTCGCCAATGTTATGAACCATAGTGGATTGTCATAACCTCTATAGCCCATGGTCGATAGGTCCATGGTCAGCCCGTCCTTTACTGGGTCATCCATACACCTATTGCATAGAGGTTTATTAAACCTAGACCAAATAGGTTTAAGATTTTTTGGCAAAGAGAAAATCTTTTCCATATTGGTTTTGGATGTTTTCATTTTCCTAGTTGCAATAGGATTTGTACAATTTCCTTTTCTCTAAAGTCGGTTTATACCTCCTTGTAATCTATATATAAAGAGACCTTATGTTATGAATAAAGACACATGAATTCCTCATTCTTTCTCTCTAGTTTACAATACGTTATCAGCACGAGTTTTGCTCCCTAAACCCTAAGCTAAAATCCTTCGACGATAAACCCTAATATCGACCATCCTTGTTCGCGAAACCAATCATCCTTGTTCACGAAGATCAATCCGTACCAGTCAGTGATCAGCTCAATCTCTTCTTGTTCTTGAAGTCAATCTCTCTCTCGGTGGTCCATTCAACTCGATAGAAAAAAAGGTCACCCGATAAACCCTAATACCTCAAAACCCCAATCGAATGAACTAATGATCAAACTAAAACCTAAAACCGATTGAATGAACTTAGAAAGATTGCTAAGTTGCTGGATAGACTGATTAATATACATGGTTGATTGTTTTTGATAAAAAAACCCTAATCGAAAATACTAATGTTCAAATCAAAACCCTAAAAGCTTTTTATTGTTTCGATTGATTGTTTTAAGAATAGAGGTTGCTTGCTAAGTTTAACTATCTTGGCCGATTTGAGATTGCATGATTGATCGATCCATATTGATCTAAAACCTAACAGATTGGCATAAACCCTAAAACCCTAATCATAGGAAACCCTAAAACTATATGATGCTTGATCGTTATTGCTTGATTTGATTACTATTGAGGTTTTAATCCAATTGTTAGGTTGATTATATGGATTTTTTTATTTATAATCTAACCCTAATCGAATGATAGGTTGATTAGAGAACTAACCCTAATTCTAAACCTAAACCTAATATGAATAGGTTAATCCCAAAATTCTAAAACCCTAATCATTGATTGATCTTATTTGTGAGTTAGGATGCTAGATTGATAGATAAAACCTATTCTCAAATTGAAACCTAACTTGGTCAAACTGAAACCCTGAATTGGTGAACCTTGATTGAATATCTTAAGAATGAATCCGACCACCTTATCTTTAGGATCCGACCATCTAGGATAAAATTGTGATCCTTGCATAATCTAATTGATTGCTTTTATTGAGTTTACTTGAACATATAGATCATGATTGCTAGGATTGTTGCATCATCCCATATGCCCGTGTGGCTTACTTGAATTATACTATCTTGGCTACATGACTTGTTTGATCTATATGTCTTGGATTGTCTTGATTGATTACTAAACTTGTTTGATATGCATTCATATAACCTATTAAACATATAGACATTGATCCGTAGGATTGTCTTGCATATCTATGGCACTTTGGCCGCATATAGAAATCACTTGGTCGAATGTTTTGATTGTTTGGTCGATAAACTTGATTGTGTTATGATCGTATGGTTTGAAACCTAAATTGATTGATATATGATTTTAGATGTCTTAACTCAATAATCTGGACTATGCAGCCCTAAATCTTTCTGGAGATAATTGCTTACAATGGGCATTGGATACAAAGATTATCCTAAAGTCAAAGGGACTTGGTGAATGTATCACAAAAAGCAACAATGCCAGTGAGAAAGATAGGTACAAGGCAATACTAATTATTTGCCATCACCTTGCTGAGAGTCTCAAAGATCAGTATCGGCCTATTGAGAATCTTCTAGACCTTTGGAATGAGTTAAAAATTAGATATGATCACCAAAGAACGGTGTTATTACCAAAGGCTCTATTTGATTGGAGGAATCTAAGGATCCAGGACTACAAGTCCGTGGATGAGTATAAATCAGCCCTATTTAAGATTGTTTCTTTAACTGTGTGGTGAGGTCATAACGGATAATGACATGTTGGAAACGACATTTTCCACCTTCCACACATGCAATGTGTTGTTACAACAAAAATATAGAGAAAAGGCCTTTAAGACTTATGCAGATCTGATCTCATGCCTATTACTGGCCGAACAAAACAATGAACTGTTGATGAGGAACAGTGAAATGAGACCTCCTGGATCAAACCCATTATCAGAAGCCAACAAGGCAACAAAAGAAAGAAAGTAACCATGTCCAGAATAGACCACACGGCCATAGCCGTGGTGGAGGGAATGGTCGTGGTCGAGGCAACTACAACTCATACGGTCGAGGTTATAACTCGAACCGTGGCCGAGGGAACCACTATAACCGTTGTCGTGGACCCAGTTTCGGCCATGGTTGAGGACAAGGGGGTCATGGTGTATCTTTTAAACCACAACACTCGACCAAATCAGTGTGCCATAGATGTGGAATGAGTAACCATTAGGCTAAGAGTTGTAGGACTCCCAAACATCTAGTTGACCTCTACCAAGAGAGTATAAAAGGGATGAATCCTGAAGCCCATTTGGTCCAAGATGACAATGGTGATTTCGACCATAATCAAGATGATCTTCTAAATTATGAAACTTCTAATTGCCTAAAAGAGTCCAGTTGATTTCGGTATTAAACATTTTGTGCTTTGCTTTGTTTTATGTTTCTTTTAACCTTATGTTTTCTTTGAGTTTGTTTCATTGTTTTTCTCTGAATTTATACTTAATGATATAAATGATTTTATTCGATAGAATGAAAGATGATATGAGCATACTGATTGTGGATAGTTGGTCAAGCCACACAATTCTCAAAGGCAAAAGATACTTCATAGACTTGACCCTACAAAATACCAATATAAGTACCATTGCGGGTATAGCCAGCCTTATAGAAAGCCACGACCAGGCTAGTATCTTGTTGCCTAATGGCACACATCTAGAGATACCTGATGCTCTATATTCATCCAGCTCTAAAAGAAGCCTATTGAGTTTCAAAGATATAAGATTGAATGGTTTCCATATATTGAAACAATGGGCGAAGAAAACAAAGATTTCCTTCAAATTGTAGAGCACGTCCAAGGCCATAAGAAAGTGGTCAAGACTATACATGCATTCTATACTGGTCTTTAGTATGCCAAGACCAGTATGATAAAGGCTAATGCCGTAGTGAACAAAAGGTTCACTGATGATTTCACTATATGGCACGACAGGCTTGGCCACCCTGGTTCAAACATGATGCGAAAACTTATAATGAATACTAAATGGCACATCTTGAAAGAAAGAAAAGTTATCCCAAAGAATCTCACGTGTGTAGCATGTACATAAGGGAAACTCATTGTTAGGCCATCACCAGTCAAAGTGACTAAGGAAACAATAAACATTCTCGAAAGAACACAAGGTGACATATGTGGACCAATACACCCACCTTGTGGGACATTTCGATATTTCATGGTCCTTATTAATGCATCGACCAGATGGTCACATGTATGCTTATTGTCCACACGAAATTTGGCATTTGCAAGATTGCTTGCACATATAATAAGATTAAGAGCTCACTTTCCAGACTTTCCTTTAAAGACTATACGTCTAGATAATGCTGGTGAATTCACTTCCTAAGCTTTTACTGAATATTGTATGTCCATGGGGGGTAACTGTGGAAGATAATGTGGCACATTTCCATACTCAGAACGGCTTGGCCGTATCATTCATTAAAAGAATTCAACTGATTGCTCGACCATTACTCATGAGGTCGATACTCTCAGTATCTGCTTGGGGACATGCAGTTTTACATGCAGCAGAGTTAATACACATCAGGCCATCTAGTGAGCATAGATATTCACCATCACAACTAATTACAGTTCAAGAGCCAGACGTGTCCCATCTAAAAACATTTGGATGCAGTATATGTACCAATTGCTCCACCACAGAGAACTAAGATGAGACCTCAAAGGAGGATGAGAATATATGTTGGATAAGATTCTCCCACTATAATCAAATACCTTGAGCCAACCACGGGTGATCTGTTTAAGGCCAGGTTCGCAGACTCACATTTTGATGAGTCTAACTATCCAACATTAGGGGGAGATAATAAGCTGGTAAAAGAAATTGAATGGAATCAACCATCATTTTCTTGGCAAGATCCATGGACTAAAGAATGTGATATAGTAGTCCAAAAGATTATACATTTGAAAAAGCTAGCTAATCAATTGCCAGACTCATTTGCTGACCCAAAGAAAGTGACTAAGTCACATATACTAGCTTGTAATCAACCAATACAAATTAATGTCCAAGAAAGAAAAAAACAAGTTGCTACAGAGTCTAAGACACGTTTGAACGTGGTAGACCAATAGGTTCCAAAGATAAGATTTCTCGGAAAACAAAGAAAGGTGCAGAAAAGGAATCTGAGGCTAAAGACATGGTCGACCAAACCATAGTCGAACCAACCGTGGTTGGACCAACCACATTCAGACAGTCCATGGTCGAACCGACCATGGCCGAACCAATACCAGACCAGGTATATCCTAATGTACCAAATAAGGATGTTTGGGACGCCAAATTTCGAGGTACTGAGGGTATTGATAATAATGAGATCTCAATCAACTAAATCATGTCTAGAACACAATGGAACAGAAAAGATGTTGACATTGATGATTTATTTCCATACAAGGTAGCACTTGAACTTATGGATTTGAACGAGCATCATGAACCCACGTCTATATTAGAGTGCACTCATAGATCAGATTGGCTTAAGTGGAAAGAAGCCATAAACGTGAATTAAACTCTTTAAAGAAGAGAAATGTGTTTGGTCCGATTATAAGGACACCATATGATGTTAAACCAGTTGGATATTAGTGGATCTTTTTGAGGAATAAAAATGAACATGGTGAAGTCGTGAGATATAAATCAAGGCTCGTTGCACAAGGATTCTCACAGGGACCAGAAATAGATTATGAAGAAACATATTCCCCTGTGGTGGATGCTACTACATTCCGATTTTTAATAAGTCTGGCCATAAGAGAGAAATTGGATTAACACTTGATGGATGTAGTAACAACATACTTATATGGTCCACTGGATAATGAGATATACATGAGAATTCCAGAAGGTATTGAGCTCAAAGATAAGGAAAGTTCTCGAGAACAACATTGCATTAAGCTGGACAAATCCTTTTATGAATTGAAACAAAGTGGACGAATGTGGTATAATAGACTAAGTGAATACTTAGTGAAAGAAGGATACAAGAATGATCTGATTAGTCAAATTATATTCATAAAGAAATTCGAGAATAAAGGATTTGTGATCATAGCAGTTTATGTTGATGATTTGAATATCATAGGAACCTCTAAAGAGATTTTCCAAACGGTTAAATATCTCAAGAAAGAGTTTGAAATGAAAGATCTTGGGAAAACCAAGTTTTGTTTGGGATTACAACTTGAGTAAATAAACAATGGAATCCTTGTGCATCAAATGGCATATACAGAAAAGGTACTCAAAAGATTCAATATGGACCAATGTCACCCATTGTCATCACCCATGGTCGTGAGGTCCCTTGGTCCGGACACCGACCCATACGGTCCAAAGAAAGAGGATGAAGAAATCCTCGGACCATAAGTGCCATATCATAGTGCCATAGGAGCCTTGATGTATCTGGCCAGTCACACTCGACCAGATATATGTTTTGCAGTAAATTTATTGTCTAGATTCAGTTCATGTTCGACCCAAAGGCACTGGAATGGAATTAAACATTTACTTCGTTACCTACAAGGGACGAAAGATCCTGGATTTTTTTATACTAACCAATCACCATAAGGTTTAGTTGGTTTTGCTGATGCATGTTATCTATCAGATCCACAACATGCTCGATCTCAGACAGGTTATGTTTTCACAATTGGTGGAACTGCTATAAGTTGGAGATTCATGAAGCAAACCATAGCAGCCACATCATCCAACCATGCCGAGATCTTGGCCATTCATGAAGCCAGCCGAGAATGTGTTTGGTTGAGGGACATGACTCAATATATCCGATCAGATTGTGGGATGGTCGATGGAAAAAAAGAACCGACCATCATGTATGAAGACAATGCAGCTTGCATAGCTCAGCTCAAAGATGGGTACATCAAAGGAGATAGGACGAAGCACATATTGCCAAAATTATTCTTTACCCACGAGTTGCAAAAGGCAGTAGAGGTCCAACTACGGTCGAGTGACAATTCAACCGATCTCTTCACCAAATCTCTACCAACCTCGACCTTAAAGAAGCTAATACATCAGATTAGAATGAGAAGATTGAAAGATCTTCAGTGAGGTACGAAACAAGGAGGAGTAATACGCGTTGTACTCTTTTTCCTTAACCATGGTTTTATCCCATTGGTTTTTTCCTGGTCAAAGGTTTTAATGAGGCAACATCTAGGGCGTATTACTTGGTTATGACATCCAAGGGGGAGTGTTATGAACTATAGTGGATTGTCATAACCTCTATAGCCCATGGTCGATAGGTCCATGGTCGGCCCGTCCATTACCGGCCCAACCATAAACCTATTGCATAGAGGTTTACTAAACTTAGACCAAATAGGTTTAGGGTTTTTCGGCAAAGAGGAAATCTTTTCCATATTGGTTTTGGATGTTTTCTTATTCCTAGTTACAATAGGATTTGTACTATTTCCTTTTATCTAAAGTCGATTATACCTCCTTGTAATCTCTATATAAAGAGACCTTATGTTATGAATAAAGACTCATGAATTCCTCATTTTTTCTCTCTAGTTTACAACAGTCAACCCTTACTCCTTTTTTTTTTGCTGAAACGTCAATCCCAACTTTGTCTGCCATGAATTTCTTGCATATTTTATCAACGAACCAGAATAACCAACCTCTTTCTTAGATATCTTCATTACTTATTTACTAGCATCTTTGCGCTAGGCGCGGTTAATGTGTTTTGAATTTTTTAATTTTTTTCACGTTTACTATTAGATGAATTATTTTGTTTGAGTGTATATTTTTATAAGTTTTATTGGTTAAATAATTTTTATGGTTCTTGTTTTTTTTTTTTTTAAATTGGAGTATGACTTGTTAATTATTTACTCTACACTATATATCCTATGATATTATAAAATTCATGAAACTCAAAAATGAGTAGTATGAATAGCACACTAAAATGTGCTAAAAAGAAACACTAAATGTGAGGAATATAATTGATGTTTTTTTTATCGACGTGTCAATTTTTGTTAACTTTATAATGTATATTCTTATGTACTTTAATTATTTGTTAACTTTCAATTCATACTTTCAGTATAAGGAGTTATTAAACTAAAATCTTGTTAATGATATTATGAAAGTATCTATTTTAATCCTATATAGTTAACCGCACAAATGTGAACTTACAATAAAATTTATTTTTAAACCTTCATTTTCTTTGCATATTTTTTCTGTTGTGTATCTATTGTGTTATACAATATTTCTATTTTCATTTTTGTTTCTTTATTTTTGAAGTTTATTGCTCATATGATACATATTTTACCATTAATATGTTTTCAATATGTTTTTTTCTAAATGCTTAATTATATTCTGTTTTTAGTTATTAGCTTTTACAGCCTTTTTAATGTTCTCCAAAAAGTTTATATATTTGTTTGTATATCTTTTATATATTATATTTTTAATGAAATTGTTTTTTATATATATTTAATATTCTTATATTATTTACCTTTTCATATTTCATTATTTTGTTAATTTTTATTTAATTATTTATCACTTTCTCTAAGTTTTCTGTGTTAAAAGTTAATTCTATATTGAAATGTGGTATAGTAATTTTGGAAGGTTTCTTAAGAAGTCTGGAATTTTCTACATTAGATATATTAAAATCAATTAAAAACATAGAAGAGTTTTATCTTTAGAAAGTGTGGATAGCAAAACACTACTACTATTATATTAGTGATTATAAGAATTGAAAATACACATTCATTATAATTTACAAACTAAAAATGATTAAAAAGATTAATTTGTATTTTTAATTGACAATTATTTATTTAGAAGTCATAAAAATATTTAGTTTAGTATTTCAAAATATTTTGTAGTTGGAGTTATTATGTAAACGAACATTTAACCAATTTCGTTGTAACTGTTTATACATGTATTTGCATATTTTTGCGTTTATTTGTTTTCATTAATAAACCTTGTAGCGGCAAATCGTTATATGTAGTATATTTGTTTTTGAAGTTTATTTTTGTGACAAAAACTTCAAAAGGTGTTATTTGAAAGATTTGCCCTAATAAATAATTAGCAATAATTTCTTTTTATACCAATTTAAAATTATCAAAATTTGTTGGACCTAAATTACTGTAATTGGGTAACGATAACATAATTTGCTTTAAAATGCAGATATTTACTCTACACTGAACTAAAATTTCTTCCATGACCTTAAATTGCTGACAGTTTTTAAAACTTCAACAGAGGAAAGGACTTGACTAATGTATTGATTCAGCATCATTCATGTTGTCAGATGACATGGCTTGTGGTTGCTCTTTCGCTGGTTGTTTGCTGGGTCGCTTCTATATGCAATTTTTTCTTTGAAGCCACTTATAGTTCCAAAGCTGCAAGTCTTGATGTTGGTAAGTAGCCGGAAGATGTTTTTCACCGGTCAATAACTTCTTTTTTTTAATGATCTCTTATAAAGGAGAAGGAAGAGGTCCAAGTCCATCTGCGCAAAATCTTTGGGACACCGACGAAACACCTGATGATTCGCAACACGGTTGCTTTAGTGGTTTTGATTAGTATACAAAGAAAGAGGGAGCAGAAGAAGTGAAATTGCAAACCAGTGTCAAGGTTTCTTCACGAAATCCTGCTTTGAGCACAAGGAATTTGAGGGGGTCACACCATCCTTCTCCATTTTATGATCCCCAAGAATGTGTTGTGTGCAACTTCTCTCCCTTGTCTGGAAACACACTGATCACTTCGGTAATATGTAGTCAAACACAGCTGATTTAAATTCTCTTATTAACTCAAATAGGAAGAGATATTTTAATTACTTGAAGTGGCTTCAGCTTCTTCTTCCTCAAAATTGACTGCAAAACCGTTGATATGTCTGTTTTAAGAGTGAAAGATTGCGTTTCTAGCCTTCTCATAACTGTAAAGATGCATGAGGATCAGGCCAAACACTAAGACTATAGGCAAGAGGCACACACAAAAAAAAAGAACTTTAAGGCATATTGTTACCTTCCCAAAAAGAATCCTAGAAGATCATGTTGAGATTCAGCTATGCATATAAGGTCTATGGGAGACTTCAGGAATCAGGACCATGGGAGTGAGAACCTGAGTAAACGGTGTATGACTTTTTAGTCAATTTCGCAAAAGATTGCAATTAGATTCAGGTATACAAAGCAATTAAACGGAACCATACCAAACCTTTTAAACCTGAACTTCTCTCCTTACCAATCACCCAACCACTGGAATGGTGCTCTACAAATCGGACACGTCAACTTATAGAAACACCACGAGTCTATACCCTCAACTTAAAACACATGCCTTCATCCCGAAAAAATCCTAACGACGTCCTTTACTTTGAAATCCTCTAAACTGGTTACGCATACATCTGCTCTATTCTTGTCTCCGCCGCCTTTTCTCCTTTCATTCCTCGGCCTGCTGAGGTAATGTGAAGCTAGCTGGGTCATTCACGCCTGCACATTTTAATGCCAAAAGTGGAGCGAGAAACATTCAAAGGAGATTACACAGAGATACTTCAAAGTAAATATGTTTGCATGATGACTTGCCTTCTCTTGCTGGTTCAGACTTACGCCTGCACATTTTAATACCAAAAAGAGTGTTAAGATTTTGCAATAAATATGTTTGTGTTTTATGCAAGACTTACCTTTTATTCTTTGGACAGTTTGAACCTTTCCTGCAGCTTCACCAATGCAAGGGAAAGAACCAGAGCGGTGAAAGTTTGGAAAAGCAACTTTAAAGTTTCCCAATAATGAGTAAAATGGCTTTAAAATGAAGACCAATGCTAGGTGCGGAAGAGGATAATTTTGATGAAGTTTTGTTTGGTGTTTGCTTGTTATCAAAGTGTAGACAGCGTCTTATCAGTCTGCGGTGAAGAGCCTGTCACATACCCACACTCGAAAGATGATGATGGTTTTAGAGACAATGGTAGAGCTGAGAATAAGATGAATTATAACTCTTAGTTCAGCTGCCCTTCTTACAGTTACTTATGGCTATCATTTCGTGAAATTATTTGTTTCCATTTGAATTAAAACTTCATCATTATAAGAAAGATATAAAAATCTAGCAGCAAGAAAAGTGACTGATCTAGATTCACACGAACATACATTAATCCCATAAAGCTCAAGAAAACATTTTTTGAGTCAGTGTGGATATGAGTCTAATGCCGAGTTTCATTTAATTGGTCAGTCGAGAGCATGATTCACAGTTTGGCGCTTCTTCAAAACAACAGCCTTGAACTCGCTCATTAAGTCACCTCCATAACAATGTTCCTGCAAAGGCATATCAGAGGGAAAACTCTCTGAACATTACTATTAGCCAAAGCACAAAAGATTTGTTTAAAAATCACAAAAAGTTTATAAAAAAGAAGAAATCATACGAAGACAAATATTAAATTGAAGGAACCCTCGGAGGTATCATCTTGTGCTTATTGAAGAAATATACGATCAGATAATATACCTCTTGGCTTTGCACATGGGGACATGATTGCATCATCATCATGCTTAGCCATCCTGTCCAAGTCTGACGATCAGATCAGGAAACCACTCTGTTGGAATTGGCCATGTACTCGCGGCTGAGAAAAGCCGGAGGAGACTGAGAAAGTTCTCCTTAAGAAGAAATAGCCGAGAAGCATATCTACAATTCTAAAAGAGAAGAAGTTTTACAAAGCCAAACATCGAGTAAAGAAAGCAAAAATTACAATCACAAAATAAGCACGAATCTGATAGATAAAAAAGAGCAAAAAGAATAGAAACTTGAAAGAAATTGTTACAGGAGGAGGAGAGACATGGGATACAGAGTCATGATGTGAGAAATGGAATCGTGAAGGTGAGATCGTGAGAGAAATAAAGTAAATTTCAGAGATCGTGAGAGAAATAAAACAAAATAATTAAGGTAAATTAAAAAAATTGTATAAGAAAAGTGATATTTTTGAAATTTTTTTATTTTTTAATCTAGTGGTGCAAATCATATGTCTTTAGACTCAGCATTCTAACTTCAAATCCTAGGTATGCTAATTCCAGCATTTTTTTCTTAGTTAGCTTGTGGCCTTTTAAAAGTCAAAACCGGTCATACCTAGAAGTTTGTGCTTGAAATAAAACCGATGAAAACAAATTTACTATTGAATAATAATATTTTATTAAAATTTATCTATGGATAGTTACTAAGATTATGAAATGGGTCTGTTACTGATTGACTCAAAGTACAATGGAGCTCTGTTGTTTTGATATTATTTTAGTTCAGTTTCTAATGTAGTTTGAACAGGTTTATCAAACCGAGGGGAGAGGCTAAAAGGTTTCTTGAAAATTGTCTTTCTAAGTAGAACCTTTGTATAAATGTGTGGAACTTTTGTAGCACGAAAAAACTTATATGTGAGCTTTGTCTTTGCAGATTGAAAGATCAGAAAAAAGAATGTAGATCACAATCCCTCTGCTCTTGGGTGTTTAAATCAACAACACCCTTTAGTGATTATTGAGAATAATGCAAACGATACTCTTGGGCCGGACACCTGCTCTCACCATCACATACACAACTCTTGTGTAGTAATCAATACAAAGAGCAGAGAATTGTTCAATCCACCACTCGAGAGAGTCTCTCCCCTTGAGCTCCTCTGATAAACCTGATACTAACTGCTCCTTACATGGATTCATGGCAATAACCTACACGCAACTATCAGGGATCCTGAACGTTTCAGAAAGTTCTTCCCTCTAGCATGAGGTTAACACTTGAACAGATTTACAGTGGTCGAGGTAGCTATCTATTCTAGCGACGGTTTTTTTTTTAAGTAAATGTGTTCTTTTAGGTAGCAAGTAGATAGAAATTTATTGAAAAGGAAACTTGTTATTTGCATTGGCCAACTTTTTTCCGAGAAACGTTCTCTTTATGAATGACATATCAGCATATGTTTTTTAAAAGCTTGTGGTGATGCTACCTCACAGTGGCAAACTTGTTAATAAACCTATACGGAAATGGGTTTCTTTTAATGGTTCTCTTTTAACATATAGGGGATGTAAAATTTCCATGATAATTACAATCAGTAGTATAAAATGTACCTAAACATATAAATGCTAGTAAATATCAGTTTAATAAAAAAATATAGCTAAATATAAAAATGCTATATATACTACGGTAATATACATATTCAACCATACAGAAATTATTTACGTACTATACTATGTATAAGGTTGGGTTAAAATATATTTCAGAGAGGTTTGTTAACTAATGAACTATGCATAGGGTTGTCGAAATTTATTTGAATTTATGATAATAATATTTAACTTTACAAAAATATTTATTAAAGTGTCACTTCCCTACATATTTATAAGGAGAACCATCATTTGAGTATAGGCAAAGTGATGATATCTATTGTGTTGAATAACAATTTTTGAAATATTCTATGACAGGTATAATATAAACTTTCGATTTATCATAACATTTTAGAATATTATCACTGAATAAGTTGGTGAAGATAGTTGTGTTATATATTTTCGTATTGGTCGTACCGAAAACTGTTCGTCAATGTTATTTATAAAAATAGACTTCGAGTATTAAATGTGAGAATATGAAATTTCTCCAAAGAATAAAAAGTTGGTCTAATGATTAGTCAAACTAATTGGTAAGTCTGACACGTAAGCAATATAAAACTTTAAGGTGTTGACAACTGAGAAAAAATATATTGTAATCAACACATTATAAAAAGTTATATCTTTTTAATTAATCTTCAAATAATATATGGAAAATTAATATGAGACATTAAGTTTATATAGTTTTGGTGCTATCTAAAAAGTTTGAGGAAAATATAAGTTGTTAATCCTAACTTAATCTGCCATAGTTTTCTTGTATATCATATCAACGAACCAGAACAAGTAACCTCTTCATCACTAAGTTATAAATTTTCTTCTTTTTGTTTCTCTCTCTTGAAATCCATCGTATGCTATCTTCAGTCATTGAACAATTTGCTATCTTCAGTCATTGAAAAATTTGCTATCTTCAGTCATTGAACAATTTGCTATCTTCAGTCATTGAACAATATCTCTTATAATAAAATGTATGACTGTATATAAACTATTATTTATTGTTCTGTTAAAACATAACAACAACACTGTAGTTACATTAGTTGTCATCTTGTTTCAATAATTTCAATTATACTAGATCAATAAATTGGGCAACTATATAGTTTTTAATGCTAAATATTTATGAAAAAAATTATAAAAAATTTACAGTCGATAATTCTATATGTCTTATGAAGATTCACGTCTGACTGCCCCACCCTAAACCACCTTATAAATTTTACACTTGACAGTACATCTTGCACCATAATTTTTAAGAAACTATACAATTCCAATTTTTTCTCTGATTCAGTATAGTTTAGTCACGAGACTCACGACAAACATCAATTAGCAATATATGATTCTTTTAGAAAAAACTAAATTTATTAGCTCAATAAATATACACTAATAATAAATTTTGATAAAAAGTTCTAACTGAAATATCTAAAGTAAAAAAAATAAAAATTTAAAAGTATTGTAGTTGAATTCAACCTAAAAAAATAAAAATTCTTCACGTTGTATCCAAAATACAATAAATACATAAAAATACTTATTATTTTGTAGCTTCAATTTCAATGTTCAAGCGCTCGGTCATGGTAGTGTAGTGCTCGACACAAAAAACATAAAAAAATATTTTAGTGAAAGCCTATTGATTATTGTTAAATTAGAACGGGTATGGTATATAAGAACATTTCAAATTTGATAAAGAAGAGTTTTTCTTATGTTCACCAATAAAATGCTAGCCAATAAAAATTTGACATGTCATATTCTTTCTATGAAAGAAAAGTGCAAAATAATTTGAAAATAGTATTAATTTCCGAAAAAAACTTTGACGTTGTTAACTTTGTGAGTAAAAACCTAAACCCTACAGCCCTAAACCCTAGGGGATAAACCCTAACGCTAAACCCTTAAGGGGTAAATCCTAATAATTAATCCCTAAACTCTAGGGGGTGAATCCTAGGGTTTAGGTGTTAGAGCTTAGGGTTTAAGGTTTAGCTGTTGTTAACAACATCAAATTATTACTATTTTCTGATAATTTTTACTTTTGTTTATAAACAAAATATGACTTGAAAAATTTTTAGTGACTATCATTTTATTGGTGAACGCATAGGTGACCCCAAGGGGTAAACAAAAGAAAAAGTCCATTTTACTATAACTGGAAGCTATGATGTTGATAATTACTTCCATAAGAACAATAATAAGTTAACTTAACTGTTCAACTGAATCCAAAATTTTAACAAAATGAAATATTTTTGAATAAAAGAAACAAAAAAAGGAAACAAAATAATCAAATAGTTCAATCCACTTCATCCTTCTCTTTAACAAGTCTACAGTAAAATAAACCTCAAGAAAAAAAAGTCAAATCAACAAAGCAAACCCATGTATCTTGTAAATTATTGCTAAAGTTGTCATGAAAACTTATATTCGAACTACAAGATAAACCATAAAATCTAAGGACAGACAAAATACGAGCCACCTTTTGCTTCATTTCTTATCTGGTCATCACTTATAGTTGAGTGAGTTTTGTCTGTCTATCTGTAAGTACTTAGGTTAATTTCCTCGGCTAACTAGTTGCTGGGGACCACCATACATTCTCGGGTCATGAGCAGTGGCGGATGTACACACAGCAAGGGTGGGGCATCTGCCCCCTATGGATTTTACAAAAATATAGTTTTTCTTTACTATTTATAATAAATTTTAAAGAATTTGGTTGAACTTGCCCCCCATAAAAACTCTAACATAGGGTTAAATGTCCCTTTTTTTAAAGTTTAAAAATTTTTCCCCCCATAATAAACCCTTCTAGATCCGCCCCTGGTCATGAGGTCGCAGTAACATGTACCCATTGTAATATTGTCCTCCATAGTATGCCCCAAACCATTGGTTTCCATACTTATATAGCTGAAACACAACAAAAAACCAATAAATCAAAGACGATTTAACTATCGCTTTATAGAAACCTTAGTGCCAAAATAACACATTTAGTTATACTGAAAAATAAATGTCTCAGTTTCTATATCATTTTTAGTTAATACACTAAGAGCACAATCTTTTTTAACCGAAAAATATTAACCAAATACACATCCTTAGAATGTATAATCAGTGCAACTTGGATGTTTAAACTAAAAAAGTTCATCTCATATTGGGATCACACAAGAGTACTAACAGTTCCATTGAGTTTCTTTAGAGTCTCCTCTGCATTTCTTCTGCAACCCAATGATCCAATATCAGTACAATGAGATGGTGACAAAAGAAATATCTATATAATTTATTAAATCATGGTGTACTATCTTCGTTAGGTATTATATGTTACCTATTAACGGTGCTAAAAATGTTACCTATTAACAAAGTGAACAAATCCACAGTATTTGCCAAGATGAATATTGAATGAGACTATTTCCCCTTACGCAGAGAAAGGTTGCTTTAGATCTTCGCTATTGAAACTAGAGTCAAGTCCTCCAACAAATATCTATATTATAAACATAGTTAACAGGAAAAAAAACAAGTTATATTTATCTAACTAAATTCCCATGAGAGGGAGAAAAAATCACAAAGGAATATAATAAATTACTGTTGCTTATTGAGAGTCCGCACATTGCACCATTTGTCATGTACAATCCTGCCATATCCGACATATTAGTTTCAATTAATTTTAAGATGATAGACCAGTTTCTTAGGAATAAACCAAACACAAAACTATAACTAAATAGAAATGAATAAATAGTGAATAAAAATAAAATAAAAACCTTGTTGTCTGTTTAGCTGTTGCAGGACCAATTCGCATAACGCTGTCAGAACATTTTACGCCATGCATTTCTTTTCATTGCTTTGGTCCCCTCAAATAAATCTCCAAACCTCACAAATCCGTAACCCTTTGATCTACCAGTATATGCATCTGTGAAAACTGTTGCTTCTTTAACTGAAGGATACATCGCTGAGAAGGTGTTGAGTAACAAATAATTATAGACCTCTGGCGCCAAATTCCCAACATACCACCCTAGAGTCCATAACCACAAACCCCCTAACAGAAAGTAAAAAGTATCTTTTAGGAAGGTCAAAACATTACAAGATATCTAAAACAAAACACTACCCAAGATATACATAAGTATATAACTCATGAGTCACACACATTTAAAACCTATGGTACAAGAAAGAAAGATGATGTATTTAAAACTAGCTGTACAAGAAAGAAAGATGATGTGAGTAACAAAAAAGTAGTTAATTTCAAAAGCTATTTCTATGAGGAGAGTTGAAAAATCATAGGGAAAATAAAGTACTTAGAAAACATTTCTATTTCTATAAACAAACTCATACACCATCACATAAACATACAAAGAAAACTCCATGAATTGTAGAGTGGGACATAAGTCAGAAAATATTTGTAAGAAGATCTAAACATCGAATCTATACTATTAAAAGAGAAGCATTCTAAAACAATCAACTTAAACAAAGTTTTTGGACCCTTTCATTTTTTTCCAACCTATTATATATAACCAAATTATATATAACTAACCTATTTTGTAGCAAAACAATAAAATTCCATTATTCTCCATATTTAAACTTTCTTTTCATCCCTAATATCTCGGACTTGTAACTCTTATCTTTCATAACTAAAATCTACGGTTGCACTATATATTTGAACATGTGAAATAATATGACCATGACATGTTTGACTACAACATATTTAACAACTACAAATAATAATCACATTCTGCATGACATATAACATTTATTTCATATAATATATTATTTAGTATAATAGAATAATATCTTTCACATGCAACAGACATATACCACCCTCAGATTTATATCAAGTTTAGTCAAAGACCAATTTAATATATTATTTAGTATAGTAGACCAATATCTGTCACGCATTATATAGTTCCAAATATTTACAAAGTTAAATATAAAATCAAACCATCTGGTAAAAAATTATATATTTTACTTAAATTAATTTATAATTAAATTTGTTATTTAAGATAAGTATAAAACTATTAAAAACCTTGCAAATATATACTATTAATTAGCCAAAAATATATCAAGTAAATCTTAAGTTTCATCAGCTCAACAAATATAACTTTTATAAAACACACACAAAATATAATAAAAAAGAGTAGGTCTGAGCATCGGGTTTTTGGGTAGGTACATATCAGTTCTTTTTGGATTCAAAAAATTTGAATATAACTAGGTATTTAAAGGTTTTTGGTTTAGTTCGGGTTGGTTCCTTTTAAATCTGGGTCGGTTCGAATCCATAATATAAGTATATATAAAATCTCTGTAATATTTAGATACATAACAGATCCGTATTGGTTTGATTATTTATGAACCGAAAAGACTTGATATACCTAAAACCCCCTGAAAATATTAAAACACAAAAAATATCCAAAAACCCAAACAAATATCCAAAATATTAAAATACCCAAAAGACCCAAAATAAACCAATCCATTCTGACCTTAGTAATAAAAAAGCCAATTTTCCGAATATCCAAAGTACTTTTTAAAAAAAAATTGAAAATTTACCGGAAACCCGAAACTAAAATCGAAAACCTGAATCGAAAACTTAAAAAGTAGTTGTAATACCAAAAGCATATCTAAAATACTCAAATATACCTAAGATACACAAAACATTTCAGGTACTTAGGTACCCGAACATGTCTTGGGTATGATCTTGAATCGAAACGAGACCTGCGGGTCCAAAAACAAATTGAATATATAAACCTGGACCCAAACCGCACCTATATTTCCAGGTAGATTTCAGTTTGGTTTTTCGGGTTTGTTAAAATGCTCATACCTAAGAGAGAGTTATATAGGAGTGTACATAAAAAATATGAAACTAATTCATGAATTGTATAACTTAGAAAAATTATCTTCTTCAATATCATAATAATGTGCAAAAATTTCAAAATATTAATTCACAAATATTGTATACAATACAAAGAAAAACCCAACCTTTCGAAGCCCGGGTCAAAATCTAGTGACATTGAAAGCTCAAGCAGAAAATATGAGCAAAGAGATATATATTGCACTTATTTTTGATAACCTTAAACAAAATATTATACATTAAACATGAGTAAAATATAATTTTACCAAATAAATGAGTTCATAGAAGACACTATGATAGATGTCGAAAATTTTAAAAATTATATAAAATGAGAGAAATTGAAAAATTTAAAACTTTTAGATTAATTTAAAAGCTAATTTTCTATGATTGAAGAATTCAATTAAACAAATATATTATTTTAAGAGAAATTTTTTTATCATCAACCTCATGTTCCATAAAAATAAATACAAAAAGTTCATTTCCATCATAAATGTGTATTAAGTTAAACAGAAACAAAAATTAAATTTAAAGGCAAATCAATAAATTAAACACTTAAGCATGACAACACTTATCAAAATATAAAACAATTATAATGTTAGATAGCAAATATACATAGAGAGAATAAACCTCGCTGGCACAGGCAAAAGAAAAATTAAGGTAATTCTCATCCATCCAATGATGCAAATCACCAACCCAAATGGTTTTTTTCTCACTTTTAGTTATGTTCTGATATTCTTTACCCGTAGATTTATGATCATGGTTATGATTCAGATATTGTTTATTAGGCGAGTATGACAAAGTACGACGGTGGGGCTGACGCATACATCATATGATGAGACACTAAATATGTAGGTGTGTATAGCCTCGTCATCCAGTGTTGATGTTGATGCGGCTTCGGAGATGGAAATGTTTTGCTTTGATTCCCCTCTTCCTCGTCATCAAATGGGAGTGGTGTTTGATTGTGGGGCTGCGAATCTGAGGGCTTGGATTGAGTGTTCATGTTCATCAAATAGGCTTATGATTGTGATAGATTTGATTAATCTTATTTTAGACCAAGGTGAAGGAAGTTTGAGATTTGAGAAAAAAATATAATAAGTTCAAATAATGAAAAACATAGGTTGAAGCATGTTCTTGATTTACCAAATAGTTCTTACCGGAATTAATAGTACACATGGTTGTAAATTATGGAAGTTGTTGATTTTGTTTGTTTATTGCATTTATGTCTGTATTTTAAGCATAATATACTTTCTTTCTTTTTTAATTTTCTTTCTTTGTCTTTTGTAATTCAACATTTGTTAAGATTTAAAAAATTGTTTTTGATAAGATCATAAATGTATCATTCTTATAATTTTGTCAACAAATGTACTATTATTTAATATCTTGTACCCAAAATATTAACTTATTTCACTTTTATTTTTCATTCTGGATCAAGATATTTTCTGAAATTACACACTAGATTTAGATGAATAGTAATAAAAATATTTGACCAAATGTTCATAATTTTGACGTTGAAACAAGTCAACATAAAATGTGTTTTAGTCGCAATTGCAATCTACTCTTTTCTTGGAAAATATAATATATTAAAGTGTTAACTAGTTGCATATAAATTTTTTCAAATTAAATAAAATATTAAGTAATAGCATAAATATATTATGTATTTGCTATTTTGATTATAACCAAATGTTTCAATATATACATATACTATGTATAAAGATTGACGTTGGTTGGATGTTTTTTTATTAATTAATATTTGATAAAGTGTTACTCACGTTTCTAATAAAGTTTCTTATAATTAATCGATATAATCTAATACTTTTTAAGTAGTATATCTTAATTTGAGTAAATAACATATCTAGCATTTTTTGCAAAATAATTAGTTACATTTTCTGAATTTAATTACAGAGATATCTATGTGTTTAATAATTCGTGTGAA